>CAMPDV010000096.1:600000-832542 GCA_946699065.1 Loxodes magnus
ATTTGCATAATCAGCTTTTTTCCTAATTTCTACTTGTTTTGCATTTAATCTAAAGATTTGTTTCTTTTTCCAGATTTTTATAGTCCATGAAGGATAAATTCAGTAGCTCTTTATTTCAATTCCTAGAAGTAAAATTTTTTGTCATTTTGTCATATTTTTCAGTTACTGCTGTAAATATAGCCTCTTTTTCTTGGTTTGTGAAGTGTTCTTTCTTGTCTTTCTATTTCTATAGTGCTCCTTTGAAGTTTTCTGCATATTTTCTTCAATTTATAGGAGTATTGAATTTAATTAAACTCAATTTTTCTCCCTTTGCTCTCGCATTAGTCAAATATCACTCTATAATCCTGTATTTTTTCATAGACTTTACTTTAGCTTTTGGCCTACCATATTGAATTCATCATCATCTTCATGATTTATAAATCTTTACTTATTTCGAATATTTCTTCATTCTACTATTTAATTTCTCTTCTGTTTTTTTTGTTTTTGATAAGTGTATAAAGTAGGTGTTTCATATATTAAAAGTCCATTTGCTTTATTTAAATATTATCTAAATCAAAGGTATTTGGGTCTATTTTGAATTATCATATTTGCCTTCTTCATTTAATTTTTAATTTCTTTATTACTACTTTTAGGGATTCCATTGAGTGTTCTCTTTTTTCATTTTTCAATGGAGATGTCATAGTTGTGCTTAACTTTTCTGTTCTTAATTTTTCTTTATATCTTCTTTACTTGTTAAGTCCTGGTCTGAAGAAGACTGGACTTGCGAAATTAAGACGTGTAAGAGAAAGTGCTTCTAATTTTCTCCCCTAATCTGAGGAATGGTTACAAAAACATTTTTGAATATAGCCATTTTTATATTATTTTTAATCATACTCAAAAAATAGTCTCTATGCTTCTTAAACTACTTACATTTTTGCTTTTATGCATATTAATGATGCTAAATATTTTAATATTAATTTAAAAAGTTAAAAGAAATATAAAATAAAAATTAACAGAAGAATTAGACACCATTTCATAAAATATTAAAGTAGATTGCTAGATAAAAATTTTATTAATAAATTAAATAAAAATTAAGGATTAGATAAATAAACTAAAAGGAATAAATATTTATATAATACTTTTATAATTAAAAACTGTACATTTTATTAAAGAAAAATTTAATAATAACAGTTACAATCATTAAAACATAAGCAGAAAAGAAAAAAATAAAAATAAGTAAAAAAATAAAAAACTAAAATTTAATCTTAAAGAATTTCTAAGATAAATAACATTATATCATAATTAAATTCCAAACAGATTAAAAATAATTATTATATAATTAAATTAAACTAAGTCTTCACTGTCAATTAATAAAAAGCAACATAAAGGTTATATAATAAAATTTGATAAGGTATAATTAATTTAACTTTGTAATAATAAAAAGAAGATTTAAATAATAATAATTAAGTAGAAAATTAAAAGAGTAACTAAATAAGAATATAAAATAGTTAGTTTAATCTTATATAATAAATATATTTATTTATTAAGATGTTATATCAAATCTAACTAATATTATATTATAAGTTTATTTACAATACTTTATTTTCTAAACTTTGGTATTTAACCTAGTTTTTTATTTTATTTATAATGTAAAAAGAAAAGAGTTCTAGTAAACAATTGTAGAACCTAAAAAGTAAGTTTGAAGGATAAGCATTTTAAGAGGATAATGAATACTATACACAAAGTACTTTGAGAGATCAATCTGATTCTGATTTAGAGATATAAACTAAATAAAAAGATGTGTCTTAAGAGTAGTTCTCTACTTGTCACCCGATAAAGTTTGAAAGTAAAGAAAAGAGAAATAGGCAAAATGAAGACTAATGAATCGATAAATGCTTCTAATGCATCTTATAGAGATTGAAATGAAAACTATACAGTTAAAGTTGAAATCTAATATGAATGGCTAACTTTATTATTGATTGCAAATGTAATTAGAAATACGAAAGATAAACTTCTGATATAAAAATAATAAAAATTAAAGAAAAGCTTAAATTATGCTAGCTTTGTAATACATGTATTCAAAGCTAATTTTTACTTAAGTTAAAAAATTGTGGACATGTTATTTGTCTCAAGCACTTAATTCATAAGATGAGAAGTAATCACATCGATTCACAGATAAACTGTAATATTTGCAATTCAAATTTGCATTAAGCTGATATATAAGAAATTGCATAAAAAGGTTAAATAGAAAATATCTCTCAGATCTTAAATGGAAAGGTTAGTAAATAAGTAAAGTGCTATTAATGCAAAACTTTACAAGAAGTTTAATGCGAGATAAAAAGCTCTTTATGCATTAATTGCAATATACAAATTTGTACTGAATGTGGCTTCAAAGAACACTAGACATTTAGCTGTTAGCAAATCAAAAAATATAGAAATTAAATAAAGTTAGGAAAAATGATAAAATAGTAAATAATAGACTGCAACTAATGTGGAAACAAAGAATGCGTTATTATTAATAGTGCTAAGAAGAGTATCTTAATGGAAGATCTTCTAAATTCTACTACAATTAAAGTTAGAAAGCTAGAAATCAAAGATATAGAACTAATTTTATAAAATTACTTATTTTACTTGAAAGTATTATTAGCTTAAGATTTTGGAGTGCTATAAAGTTGTTAAGCTCTAGTGTGAGTAAAATATGATATAGAATAAGCAGAGGAACTATTAAACTATTAAGGAGTTAAATAAGATAGGATAAGTGGAAAGGAAATTATATAGTTTATTGACTAAGTTCTGGAAAATAAGAAACTTAGTTTAGAAAGTTATTTTATATAATAAATAAAAATTTAAGTATCGAAGTTTCAAGAAATTCCTAGTTATTATTTAAATAATTTACTATAAAAGAAGAAGTAATAACTAGAAGAATTACCCTTTAGACAGTGTTTGCTTTGTGAAGCTTATTTGTGTTTCTAATGTTAACAGTTGCATAGTTTAATTTATTAATGCAGTTATGATTAATACTTGCAAAGCGAAATTTAAGTAAATAAAACAAATAAATTTAACTTGATTAATGTGTAAAAAAGTAGCGAGGAATTTAAGAGTATTTTATAAATGATAAAAGTATAGAAAAAAAATATACTAAGAATTTAAAAGATTTAAAACTATGAATAATGTATTAAATTTTAGACAAAAGTTAATTAAAAAAGTCTCTAATAGGGAAAACCAATAGAAAGAAAATTACTATTTTATGGGTCAAGTAAAACTAATCCTTAAACAATAATTTCAAATGAAATAGATCTAAGTATTAATAATTCAGAATAAAGGGAATTCGGAGCAGGAATTTATTTTGATGAAAGTTTTTAAAAATGTAAATAATTTGCTTATAGAGTAAAAGATTGGAATTTTACTGATTAGATTTTACTATTCGACGTAATAACTGGAGTTTAATAAAAGGCTTAATATCATCAATTTTTACAATAGCATCCTAATTATTTAAACAATTTTTATCAAAACTTAAATGATTTGGATTAGCAAGGAAATATACTATATGATAGTTGTACTGATGATAATGGAATGCATATAGTTTATGAAGATAGTGTTTTTCTTCCTGTTTATCTTATTTCTTATTGCATTGATTAAAATTATTAAGATAGAAATAATATAATAAGTCAATAGAATATTATCAACTAGTAGCCTTAAACCTTATGATAAAAGTGTAAAAATTGTTTCTCTACTAGTAATATTATATGGTTAATAATTTCACTTTTCTAAATAATTACTTGAATTTAAATTTACTTAATAGTATTTCTCATATTTTACCTTTAATTTTGACTTTCTCATGATATTATAATTTGGTTAAAATATTTATTTATCTAAAGTATTGCTTATGTTTTTTGTCTAGATGTCATAATAATTCTTAACGGTGCATTCTACTTTGTTTTATGATTATGTTTAATGAAATAAAATTGATCTTTTGTTGTAGATAATTTATTCATCAAAATATTTAGAGGCTTATTACGATTCTCGTATTATGTATTAATTATGATAATTTTGTGCATTTTTTTGGAAGATTTTAATATTTCAAGTAATTTAAATTAAAGAGTTAAATATTATTTTAGTTTCGATATCTGAATAGAAAAGTTTTTTCAGTCATGAATTTTGAACTAAAGTTATTCTATATTATATTTTTGCTTTTTAATTTCTCAGCAAGTGAAAAGAATTGAGCAAAGAATAAGATAGACTTAATAGATAATATATATTTAATTATTAATTTTCTTCCTTTATTTTAAATTAATAAGCTTAACATATTCTAATATTTTGTTACAATTTGCTTTTAGTATTTCTTAAGATTAGGTAAGTTAAATAATCTCTTAATATTTTAAATATTTATCCTTTTGATTTTCTTATACTCAATATATATAAATTCCTTATTTCAGATATCTTTAAAATATTTTAGTTTAGATATATATCTTTCTTTTATAATAAAGAGCAATAAGTAAATTTTTAAATTAATCATATAAGTAAAGCAAGTTTAATGATTTTCTATATAGTTATAGCTAATTTAATTAACTTATAATTATAATTGAATGGTTTTACATTTAATTATTTAATTATTATAATTATTTATTCTTATAATTCTTATAATTCTTATTTCCGTTTTATCGTTACTCTTTACAATGGTTATTTAAGTTATGGATAATTAAAGTAATAAAGAGTTAATGCTTAAAGATTTATTTAATAATTAAAAAGATGGTGGGAGCTGAGATTGACCTTCTGAATCATACTTTCTGGTTTTATGGCTAGGAACAAGTTCCTTTCCTGTCGCTGAGAAAGTCTCTGGTCAAAGTCAACCTTTGCAAGGGAACGCCTTCCTTTTGATTATCCACTCCAGGTAGGGACTTGAAGCCTGGCTGCCCATAGCGATGGAGCTCCCTGGCAGCTGCTTTTCGAAAGCAACAGTATATCCCCGTTATCCCATGAAGGGAGTGTTGGGGTCGTTAAATTGTAAGAAGTTGCAGTCCAAAACTCTTTAAGTTTAAAATTAATTAAAGATTTATTTAATAAATGATTAACTTTATAATTATTTTGATTCTTTAGTAAAATAAATATTATTATTTCAATATAATTATAAATAAATATTATTATAGAGCGCATACCGCCTCTTTGTCACTCAGCTATTTTATTATTAATATTAATGTTAAAAAAGTGTGATTTTATTTCATGTTGTTATTCTAACCATCAAATGATAGCCATCAAAATAGTCACATCAGTTTCTCAAAATGGGAAATTTATTTATTAAAAATTATTCTTGAATTTTGAACCAAATGCTCCAGTCTTCTTGAATAAGATTAAATAAGAATTACTAGTTACGTCATTAGCAGCGCGTCAGTCATACTTTCATACTGCTAGCGAGAACCCTCAGGCAAATTAGCCTTATCTCTTCCAAACTAGTACATCCATCCCCGTAGTGGCATCTAGTGCGAGATTACTCACAATGCAGTATAAACTGCACCAGATTACCTACTAATTTTGCTGATCACGAACGATATCCATATTTTTATATAAAAAGTTAAAAGTTAAAGTTAAAAAGCTTTGTTAAAGCCTTAGTAGTCAGCCATCTGACCTATTCTATCAGCTTTTATCTATTAGTTTGTCTTGAATTTCTACTAGGCTTAGTTAGGCGGTGTAGCACTTCATTAGTGCACCATCCTTTAATATTCTGAATAGTTTTCATCTTGCATGTAGCGTTCCTAATTATTTCTCCAAGGATTAAGATTTGAATTAAAGAATTTTTTCTATAAATTTTTCCGCTTTATGTTGGATATATCCTAAATAGCTTTCTAAAAATATCTTATTTATTCTTTCTTTGAATTTTGCTTAGTTAGTAGCAGTATTTTCATTGGTGTTATTTATTGCATATGTAGCATTTTATTCTTCTTTTACTCTATTATTCCTGTAACACTTATTTAATTTAAATTTACTACTTATTTTAAATAAACGTTTACTATTTATTTTAATTTGAGGCTTCATTTTCTATTTCTATAGGATCTGATTAATTCTGTTAAATCGAAAATGGCGTAACCTGAATTTATTATTAAATTTAAAGAATTCTTTGTTCCAGTTTGTTTTCTATTTCTTATGATGATTAATATTGTTTCTCAAGTAAAGACGTTATTAGTTTTTCTAATTTTTCTACTTTATCAGTGAGGTATCTATTTTTAAACATAAACTCTTTTAATGACTTAGATAATATTTCTATTTGAGTTTGTGTCGGAAGTTTTTTTAATTCTGGATTTCCAAGTGGTTAATGTTCGTCATATCAATCATACTTCTCACTTTCACTCATTGTAATTATTTCGCTTTTTTATTTTTTAGAGAATTTCCTGCTTAAATGTTTTGTTCAAAGTTCTGTTATTTCTTAGAAGCCATTTTATATATATATAATAATAAAAAAATAAAGCAATTTTACATTAATTTATTTATAGCATTTGAAAGTTAATATCAAACTTTAAGCAAGTTTCTTTATTACGAATTGTAGATAATTATTAGAAGTAAATTAAATTAATTTAAAAAGTTAGAAGAAGAAATCACTTTAATAAAATGTTAATTAAATTAAGTTACTGATATGAATCAGTTACTTCATTCCAATTATGTTCATTAAGTTCAACATCGTTCTTTTCATCTTCCAATTTATCTCCACTGCTTATTATACTTTCTTACCGTTCTTCTTAAGGCTCCAATTATTTATTTTTCTTTGTCATACAATTTCAATTATTTTATAGTAGATTTCTGTGCAAATTTTTATTTTAAAGTCTGCATCTTTTTTTCTTTAAGAAGTGAAATGTTAGTTTATTTAGAGTCGATATCTCTATAGCATGATTTGCTTCTTAATAAAATTTGTTTCTTATTATATCTTCGATAAATTTTTCATTAGAAAGTTAGTTATAATACATAATTTGATCGTCATTATTAATTCCATAAAACTAAAGTATCTTTTTTATTTACTAAAATTACTAAAGTTTTTAGTTTCAAATACATTCAAAGAGTCTTTCTTTATCAGATTCTGGATAAGTCCTAATTTTTTTTCTTTTTTAAAGTAGAACCAGAAAAAGCGTTTAGCCTATATATGCTCAAATGGTAGTCAGTTAAGGTCTATATAACAAACCTAATTAAAGACATGATAGATGATTGTAAAGCCTTCCTCACCACTATACACATATTTTTGTTTATCTTCTCTATGAATCTCTCATTACAGCTCAAGGAGCCAGTTCCTCACTGTATTCATCCTTAGACAGTGTAAACATGCGACAGAGCCTTTTGTAAATCAGGGAGTAGCATTCTTGTATCTACTGAGAGTATAAATTTCGTTCTTTACCGATTCCAAATAATTTAAAGTTCTTTGTTTACATTGGCTGATAAAATTCCCATTTTCTTGTACTATGACTCCAAGGTAAGTCACTTAGTTCTTCTGATTGATACACTTTCCAGCTTCAAATTAAATTCAATATTTTTAGCTCTTTTCTTTTTAAAACAAATAGGATTGCTTCACATTTACAAGTGCTTATTTAAAGAAAAATTCACTGAAAAACTCTGTTTAATTAATCTACAAGTTATTACATCATCTTAGCAGAATAGAAAGAATATAAGGTTGTCTGCCCATACTCTGCATACGAAGTTCATATTGTGCAGACTAATGCCTAGTTGTTTATTTCTTTCCTACAAATGATTGATTACTATATCATCATATAAGAGTGAGAGTACAGGATCATATGAACCCCCTTGCATAACTCCATTGTTGGAACGAATTCTGCGAGTAGTTTACCCATCGATGAGAAAAGAGGATTTCAAGCTATTATAGAAAGACTCTGTGTCAGTATCAATCCCATAAGTAGTTTTAATCTCCCAAGATGTTAAAAAAAGTATTTTTCTTTCAATGCCGTCGAACATCTTCTTGTTCATCAATAAGAGTGGTTACCATCTTTACTTATCCTTTTCCTTCACTCTAAAGAGGCCAATAATCTGCTATAATGATCATATTTAGTGAGATATTTGTCTCTTCTTGAGGGATTTCATTCAAGCTGGATGTATGAGATTACATTCTTAAAGAATTTTATAAATCCTTTCTGCTAAAGTCTTGTTTTAGATTTTCAGCATAGTGTTAATAAGCGAAATTAGTCTTCAGTTTTTTCAATAACTCTTAGTATCTTTCTTAAAAATAAGGATGTTGATGGAGACATTAAATTTTTATGGAGTTCTTAAGAGTCTTAACATATTATTGATAGAGCAGGACATTATTAACTGTATCTCTTCTCCAGTATATTTGATGAGTTCACCCTTTATTCTATCAGACCCAGCTGCCTTACATTTAAATTTACAAAAGTTAAATAAAGCAATAAAAATAAATTATAACTGAAATTGTTGATTTAGAGATTTTATATTATGAATATGTTTAATTTATTATCAGATTATATATTTTTGTTTCTTTAAACAGTTTACAAATTTAGATAATATTATTTAAAAGTCTAAAAATAAACTAACAATTGCTCTTAATATTATATGTAGTATTGCTATCAACATTTTATTAGTTTAACTTCTAATTTTAAATAAAAGATTTCTAGCAAATAATCTATTTTTAGTTTCCTAAAATTAGTTTAGTTAATAGATTTTTAATTTTATAAATTTATAACCTAAAAGCACTTTTATTTCTTAAATAATTACTACCTTACATTTTACAAATAATACTTATTTAAAAAATATCATACAGCATTATAAATATTATAAATAGTCTTCTTTACTTAAACAAAGTTAATATAAGCACTACATTTAAAATTAGAAATAAGCATATATATGTAAATATAAGCTTATATAAAAATATTAACATTTAATATTTTACTTAATCAATTTAGAGCTATAAGGAAATATTAGTTAACTTATTTATCTATTTCTAATAGAATCTTTTAAATACTTTAGCTAGTAGGTAAAGCTGTTATATAAAGCTTTTTAGCTTAAGTTTACATATAAAATTAAATTTACTTGTAAAAAATATTTTTAGTTTAAATCTATATTTTTAAAATTTTTATTCAAAAATTAAAAATAATAAATTCCAAAATATAATTTTTTTATATTTACAAAAGTAAAAATTAAATTTAAATTAAGGAAAATTAATTGAAATGTATAACTAGGTTAAGTATAAAGTATAAGAACATTCTTATTTATTTAAATTCGTATAAAATTTATTATGATATAGTAAGAAACCTTAAAACAATTTTTTATTTTCTAATGAACAATTATATAATTTTTTATTTTAGAAATTTTAATTGAACTTTATTTCAGATTTAAACAAAAATATAGTTAAATATCAATGTTAATATTAATAAAATAATGATTCGTTTCCTTAATGAATCTCAAATCATTTACTATCGACCTCCATTGTAAAGAGGTAATAAAAATTAAATTTCTTAATCCATTATTTTCAGATTTTGTTCAATTCTTTTAATTATTAGCTTCTTTTTTGTTGGTTTGTTTTCTTTTTTACAATTTATTTCTTCTTGGCTTTCGCAGTAAATTTTTAATCATCAATTAATACTATCCTTTATTATCTTTATAATTTTTTTTATTTTTTCGGTTTTTCTGTAAAAAATAAATAAATAAACTCGATTATATAGCCCGTACCACTATCAATGGTGCGCAGTTCTTTAAATTAATTTTTTTAAGTAAGTAAAATTTCTCCTTGGAAGTTTCCTCCATTGCTTCGCTCCTTTGGAAATTGTATCTTTTAATAGAGTATGGTCGGAGTGATGCCCAAGAGACATAATAGTCTGGCATCCTTCAACCGTTACTCAATGCTTCCAGTTCTTTCCTCTTAGTTCCTGCCAAGATTCTTGCTCGGTAAGTCGCTTCTGAAGTACTTTCTTGGTGCTATGAGCAAAGTTAATCTCAGTTGGAGGATTGCTCCTCCCTTTTTGAAAATGTTATATTATGTAATTAAATTAAATATTGTTCGCCTTTCAGCTTAAATATTATATAATAATTTTTAAATGATATATATTTTTAGAATCTTATATAAAAATATTTTTTTATTGCAATAATACTTTCTTCTTTTCTTTTTTTCTATTTTTGAACCTGAACATCTTAAATTACAATTGATAAGATTGCTAACTTTATCTCTCTAGTTAAGAGGATCCTTTCCTTTTACTGCTTTTCTATATAATCTATTTTTACACTTAATTATTCATATTTTCTAAGAATGGATTCTAGATATAATATTTGGCTTTATTGCAAACTTCAGAAGACATTTTTTCTTGTACTTAGCCCTTAATCAGTTTCTTAATATTCGTATAAATGTTTTTTAAGTTTAAGTTGTTCTTCTTCATAAGCTGGATACCTTGTTGCACCTTTTTACCATTTTAATTAGGAGATAAAAACTCAATTATTAAGTAACAAAGATTTAAGGTATTTTTAATGATAAACTTATTTGACTTATTTACATGGATTTCATTAAAATAAGAGATGTCTAAGTATGATCACTTTTCTTATTAATTTTTCGTATTTAATGTGCTCTTGATTCTTCGAAATTTAGATGAATCTTTATCGTAATCTTATAATAATTCTTAGACTATGCTTTGCTAGATTTTATAATTTATTTAATAAAGCTATAAATGCAAAATATTTCAAAAAATGATTGAATAAATCTACATAAATTATTATAAATAGGCTATTAAAAAAGCTTTTGATAGCAGACTTTTATCTCATTTTATAAATAATTATCTCTATAACTATCTTATAAATTTTATTTTATGAGATTAGATATTTCTTAAATATTTAAAATATAGTAAGAAAAAGCAAATCTTAAAACTAAATAATAGCCTTACCATCATTTAAAAATATAAATATGTATAAATAAAATAAAAATACTAACCTATTATTTATAAATGTTTTTAATTAAAAGTATTGGAACTTTAATGTATTAGATGACTAAAGCTAAATAAATTATATATTAGAAACTAATTTAAAGTATCTTCATTTTATTTAATATTTCATTATTTAATATTTCATTTAGTTTTCTCTTTTTTATCACTTATAATAATCGTCAGACGCTAAGTAAAATTCTACAAATGGACCTTGAAAGTAAAGTGATATATTACCAATCGGAATATTTTTTGCTTAAAATGCTTGTAATTTTATAACCTTTCATTCTCCAGATTTTTTGGATCTATTTCTATTTCCACAACCGAAAAATTCAGTTTCACATAAAACAAATTTGATTTTGTTGACATTTAAAATTCTTTCGTATTATATTAAAAATATCTTAAGGTTTAGATTTAATTATTTGCTTTAAATTTTAGAAAGAATGATATTTATTTGTATGATATGCATGCTAGATCCACTTTTATTATTTTATTTTTTCTTAAAGCTGATTATTATCACAAAAAATAAATACTAAAGCTCAAAATTAGCATTCTTTATTTAATATAATTTAATTAGGAATTATCATTCTCCATTGACATTAACTTACACTCTAATACCAGGAAGTACCCTAGGAACGATGAACTGAGCAAGAATCTTGGCAGGAACCAAGAAGAAAGAACTGGAGACTTAAAATAGAACTAGGGAAACATATCAGACGATTAGTTCTCTTGGAACATCACTCTGATCATGCTCTATTAAAAGACAAGATTTCTGAGGTGTTATTACAATGGATAACCTCAAATAAGAAATTTTTACAACTTAAAAAACTTAATTTGAAGGCTGCGCACCAATTAAATGCTACATGCTCGACAATCCAATTTATATATTTACTTAAAATCTTACAAAATTTTATCGATTTATTGTACTCCAAATTCAAAAAAACATTTTTTCTACATAATCTTATTTTTATATCATTTAATCTTATATTCGATGCAATCATATAAGAGCATAATAAATTTTTATTATACTTTGCTTCTTCAGAATTATACATATTCTAAAATTATTACTCAAAATAGAAGTTATTTGCTACGTTAACTTTTCTTTTCTGAATATATAATTTTAACATACTTTTTTAAAGTCTGATATTTTATGAGCTTCGAAATCGTCAATTTAATACTATTCTTTTTAATATTATTTTACAGTTTTTAGAATCTATTAACTATAGAAATAGGTAGCTTTTCAGTTACTATTAATTAGAAAATATTTTATAAATAGATGTATTTTATAAACTAATGCTATTGCCATTTTCTATTCTATTAATCTGTAATTGTACTAAGGTTGGAACTTTATAATTTTAAATTTAATATCTTCAGACTTTCTTAAAAAATAAAACTTTGTTATCTAAGAGATACCAGATTTCTCTTAACTAATTTTTATAAAAATAAAAATAATTAAGCTAACCAAAACAATGCCTACCTTAACCAATTCAATACTAATAATCTCAAGAACCTTTTGCTTAATACGTCCAAAAAAGAATAAGTAATATATAAAATGAACTAAAATAATAAAAAATAGAAAAACTAGAGGAAATTTTGGATATATATTATAAAAAATAAATCATGATAATCTTATGCTAGATGAATCTATTAAAAAGATATAATAATAATTAGTATAAAGATTTAAATTGGCAGATTAAGTAATAGAACAAATACCACAAATATTTTATTTCAATTTCTTCAAATCTAATATCAAATAAAATAATTTTAAGAAAAGTAAGAAAAGTGACAAATAGTAATTTAAAAACTTTAATATTAGTAACAAGCATTCCAATGGAAATTAAATCTTAATTATAGTAATAAGATAAACGTAAGATAATTTTTATCGAAGAAAGATTCTGTGCAATATATGTTAGAATCACCATTAATAAAAATAATACTGAAAGAATAAATAAGAAATAAATGATATTAAATTTTTTGCTTTTACCAATGCTGTCGGGATTAAAATATAGGAAGAAGTTCTTTAATTCAAGAATTAATGAATAGAATAACAATTAAAGAAGAAGACAGTGTGATAACAAGGTTTTGGGAAAGATAAGGATAGCAATCCAACAAAGTCCTTCGTAATCCTTCATCTAATTTGGAAGAGAGCGGGATCAAATAGAAGTTAACTGTGAAATTCTTTTATAAGACTATAAAATTAATTTTATATTTTTATCATTTTTATTCTAAATGTTTTCTAATATGTTTATCGAAGTGGTAAGATATTTTAAAAGATTAAGTTGTATTAGAATTGCTATTTTACTTTATGTGTTGTAGTTTGCTTATCATATAAATATTTGATTTTATAGCACTCCAACCTAATTTATTAAGTTTTAAATACTTTATTTTTAGAAAATAAAAAAAGTTTAAGATATTATTCTTTTTATTTTAGAATTATTGAAAGTATTCTATTTTATAATTAATATTAGTATAGTATTTTTGTTTACTGAATGTAGTTTATTATTAAATTTGTATCTAGCTCTATTTAACTTTTGTTTGTGCTTAATAAGTTTTTCTTAAATTTCTTTTATTATTTAAGTGTTTATGACTATCTTTTAAAATATTCCATTATTTATTGATTATTTCCTAATTATGCTACTTTCCCATAAACCATTTTATAATTTTAAGGACATTAAAATTAATTTAAATGAAGCTATAAGTCTCACAGCATGACAAGCAAAAGCAATGACTACATGCATGACTTTAGTAATTTTATAAATTTAATTAAAAGATTCTCTACAGTATTGGTAAATATGATTCATAATTATTAAAGCAAAATTTAAATATAGAGTTAGGTTAATTTTAAAGTTAAGCATTAATAATTTGAATATAGAGAGTCAATTAATATATTAGAACATATAATAATTATAATATAATAATGAATTTTCCTTTAATATAACTCTAAATTTATAATTTTCTATAAAGAATTATTTTATAAAGTTTGCTTTTTAAGTTTAAATTTATGGTTTAAATTAAATTAAAACTACTTAAATTAAAATAGAGTAGATACAATTTATAGATATAATAGAAATCAATATTTTATACATATATAATAATCTTAACTATTTAGAAATATAATAACACAATCTTTTAACTTAATACTAGGAAAAAGGCTATTTCTAGTGCTTCACTAAAATTACATATAAATATTCCTTTATTATATCATTATTTATTAAATGTCACCTAAAAAATAACATACTCTCCATAAAACCTTATAACTCAAAGTAGAATATGGCTAATTATCTTTTCTTATTTAGATAGAAATTAAAAGTTAACAAAGGTATTAGTGATCTCTAAAATAATCATTGTAGCAGATTAAGGAAATTTTTACAGACAGAATAAGAAATTTTAAATACTAGAAACTATAAACCAGATCAATTATAAATATTAAAATACTAAATGGAATTAGAAAACATCCTGTAATAAAAACTGTTATTACAAAACGGCATCAAAATGCTGATATTGCAAGCGTCTAGGGTATAAAATACGAAGTTTCTACAAATTAGACAAAAATAAGAGGATAATAGAAAGATTTGACAAAATGTATTTAGGATTTATTGTAATTAAGAATGTTTGCTTTACAGGAAAACACTTAATGTAAAAGTTCCCTATAATTAATAAACAGTTAATTAATTAAATAGAAAATGATTGGATTATAACTATAGGAATAAATAAAAACAATTTTAAATTCATAAAAACTCATGACAGTTAATTACCCAAGCAAGTTTGAGATAATTACTATTTTTAAACAGTAAATTGATATGTAGTAAATAAAATAAAAGATGACACTACAATAATAAATTATGTTATGTGTATTTTTAATTTAGCATTAAGAAAGTTATTATTAATTTATTTTAAGTATAAAAATAAAAGTTATTAATTAATTTAATTAAATTAATATTGCTAATAAATAATATCTAACATTTTAAAATTAAGTCTTTTAGAACATTTTATTTTCATTTTATGTAAAATTGGATCAAATAAATTACTTTTTTCTGTAATTTTAAATATTCTGCATTTTAGTTACAACATTTTTAATTTGTATGAAAAGAAATGCTTTTAGAATAAGAGAACTTAGATTAAAAGTTTTAACTTATATAATAAATAAAAGGAAATTTAAAAATAGATATTATATTATAATCTTTAATTTTAAGCATTTTAGCTATTTATTATTTTTAATTTATTACTTAAATTAAAATAATACTCTTATATTTATACGCTTATAAACAATCCTTATTTTATGATCTTTTTATATTTTATTACTCTTTATGACTTAATTAAGAACTAAGTAAATTTACTAATATTATGCAGCTTTTTAAAGAAGATCTCTAAGATTATCTTGACTTATGTTATTTAAAAATATTAAGTTTATCTATTCTAAAATAAAAAATTTCCGAAATTTTCTAGTTTAATTAAGTTTAAGTTTTAAAATGTAATAACTAGTCATTAGTTAAAATTAATTGCATATTAATTTATATTCCAAAAGAGTTTTTTGACCTCTTTAATTGTAAGAGTTGCTTCTTTTAATTATAAAAGTTAGTAAATGTTTTTAAATTGTTTTTAATATTGTCTTTATCTCATTATTTTTCTTAATTTACTCCTATTTTCTACTCATCTTCAACTTCTTCCTTTTTTACTTCCTCCATTCTAGAATCTCAAGTCTTCTTGTCATTATTTTCCTGTTAAATATTTAATTTACAAATCAAAATACTCAATTTAATTCTTAAAAAGGAATTCATATTTTGATCTTATAGTATGAGATGTCTTTAATTATTATTTTTTCATTCTTTTCTGATATCAATCTCTTATACTAGAATAGTATATACATTTAAAAAATGCTTGAATGTCACATATTCTCCACACATACAATAGGGATTATCAAAAGGATAGTTGACGATCTTAATGATCCTTTCGAAAATTAAAGTATTAGGTTCTAAGTTTATATATATTGATATTTTATCTTCTGTACTATTTGTTTAACTTAGCATAAGTAGTTCGCAGGAAATTGATATAGATTACTAAATTGCTCAGTTTAAATTTTAGCTGCTTTCATTCTCGTAAATCTTTTAGTAGCTGCATTATAGAAATATTATAATATCTTGTCTCTTATATGTTTAGTAAAAGTTGTAAGACTTGTGTTATTCTAGGAATTCTGCAGATTTATATTGTAAAAATTTGATAATTGCTGCACTTATTCACAGTATTGAAATCCTCTTTTCCAGACATTAATTAAAAGAGAGCCTATTGTTGATCTTGGAAAATCCATACTTTTTTATTTTATTTTATAATAGAAACCGAAGAATTTTATAGCCATAATGTGATTTAAAGGTAATCAATTCATAATTATACAGTATTACTCATTAAATGTTGAAATTTCTACTTAAAAAGCTTATTTTGAAATAATTTTCCTGCTTTATACAATTCTGTTCAGAACTCCAATTTCTCCTTTTTGAATACTTCATGGTACTAGTTCTCCTTCATACTCTACTTTAGGTAATAAAAAGGTTTGCATAAAGTTTTTAAAGTCAAAGTGTGACTTTTTATATCCCATTAGATAAAAAGCAATTTTTAATTGCAGCTATATATTTGAATGAGAATTATTTGATATAAGGATTAAAATTCTTCTTTTGATGTAGAATAACTCTAAATAAATGATTTGTTCTTTTTAAACAATTGGTTAATAATCTAATCATTAATTTAAGATTTATTATTTATATTGCTTCTTTAGAACTTTCAGATTTGCTAACATTGATCTTTAAGTGAGTTAATGAAAAACTTTACTTGCTTAGTTTATTAAATTCTACATCTACTTTGCAGATTTGCTAGAAGATTCAAATTCTCTATCCATCTTCTGCAAGGGAAGTAGATACTCAAGGCCTGTCATTTTAATCTCAATTAGGTAATTTTACTTTTCAAATATCTAATTACAATATCATAATACAACAATACTAAAACTGGTCTGTATGAACTTCCCTAAATAACTCCATTGTTGTGTTATAATGTTCTAGTGATAATTCCATCTATAATAAATGAAGAATTTAGGTTTTAAAAAAATGATTCTAAAGCCTTTATTAGTCCAAGCGTTAGTTTAACTCTCTTAAGCTAAGCAAATAAAAGTTTTCTTTCTATTAAGTAAAACATTATTTCAACGTCTATCAATGTTGCGATTATCTTAATATTACCTTTAACTAGCTTCCAATAGTTATGAATTATCTGTAAATTACCTAAATCTATTAAGTATTTTATCTATTGTTCATGAATCCCATTTAAGAAAGGTGAATAAGATTTCTCTAACTGATTTATTTAAATTATTTGATATATAAGGTAGCTTATAATAATACTCAATACAAATAGTCGTTTACTACTTAAAATACTTATATTTTCGCTATTAGCTTTAAATGTATCTAAAGACTTTAATATTGTAAACTAAAATAAAAATAGTTTAAAGAGCATTATAAGTAGAAGAATTAGACACTGTTTCACAAATATTAAAGTAGATTGCTAGATAAAATTTTTATTAATAAATTAAATTAAATTAAGGGATAATTGAAAAGATGGTGGGAGCTGAGAATGACCTTCGTGACTAAAATTTCTGTTTTTATGGCTAGTTGCAAGTTCCTTTCCTGTCGCTGAGAAAGTCCTGGTCAGAGTCATTTTCTGAAGGGAAACTGTCTTTGAGATTATCCGCTTTTATAGTGGTTTGAAGCCTGGCTGCACATAGCGATGGAGTTCCCTAGCAGTTGTGCCTGGAGCACAACAGGATATCCCCGTTGTTCTATAAAAAGAGAACATCGGGTCGTGCAATCGGAAAGGAGTTTCCGGTTCAAAAACTTTTTCAGTTGAAATGAATTAATTAAATAAAATTAAGGATTAGATAAATAAACTAAAAGGAATAAATATTGCTATACCACTTTTATAATCTTAAATATTTACATTTTTATTAAACTTTTACTGAAGATAAGCAAAAAATTAATTAAACTGAAGCTGCTTATAAATAAAAGGCTATTTTATTAAATATAAAAATGGATGTCGGCTGCGTCTGGAGAACGAGTAGGTAATCTGGTGCAGTTTATACTGCATTACGAGTAATCTCGTACTAAACGCCACCACGGGGAAAGGTGGATAAGGTTGAGACATGCCTAACTTACCCCGAGGGTTCTCTCTAGCAGTATGAAAGTTTGTTGACGGGAGCCTTAATGACTTAATAACTTTTAAATTAAATCAAATTAAATAATTTTCGCCTTTCAGCTTAATAAAATAATTTTATGATATCACTCTCATTCTGAAACTCTTAGATCTTCATTATTGTTTTGATTTGATTTTTTTTAGTTTAGTTTCTCTTCTTCTTGTATCTTTGTTCATCCTAAACATAATTATTTAAGTCTTCTTTATTCAAATATTACTAATGGATTTATTTTTCCCTCAATCATTCTTAAAATCAAATTATTTGTTAATGTTTTTGTTTTATGCTAGACCATGCTTTTTTAATCTTAAGATCAATATCTTCTAGGATTTATTTATTCTTTTTTGTTTCTTAAACGACTTAATAACTATTTCTTATTTGGACCTTATTCAAGAAGACTGAAACATTTGACTCAAGATTCAAGACCATTTTCTAATCAGAGGATTCCCCATTTGGAGAAGCTGAATATACTTTATGGACGAAAAGAATGAAATAAAGCTTTTGAGAACACTTTTTTTAATATTAAATATTAATACTGAAAGAGCTGCGTGCCAACGAACTCTATAATCATATTTATTATTTATTTAAAGAAAAATTTAATAATAGAAGCTAAAAAAATTAAAACTGAGCAGAAAAGAATAAAATAAAAATAAGCAAAAAAAATAAAAATAAGTAAAAAAATAAAAAACTAAAATTTAATCTTAAAGAATTTCTAAGATAAATAACATTATATCATAATTAAATTCCAAACAGATTAAAAATAATTATTATATAATTAAATTAAACTAAGTCTTCACTGTCAATTAATAAAAAGCAACATAAAGGTTATATAATAAAATTTGATAAGGTATAATTAATTTAACTTTGTAATAATAAAAAGAAGATTTAAATAATAATAATTAAGTAGAAAATTAAAAGAGTAACTAAATAAGAATATAAAATAGTTAGTTTAATCTTATATAATAAATATATTTATTTATTAAGATGTTATATCAAATCTAACTAATATTATATTATAAGTTTATTTACAATACTTTATTTTCTAAACTTTGGTATTTAACCTAGTTTTTTATTTTATTTATAATGTAAAAAGAAAAGAGTTCTAGTAAACAATTGTAGAACCTAAAAAGTAAGTTTGAAGGATAAGCATTTTAAGAGGATAATGAATACTATACACAAAGTACTTTGAGAGATCAATCTGATTCTGATTTAGAGATATAAACTAAATAAAAAGATGTGTCTTAAGAGTAGTTCTCTACTTGTCACCCGATAAAGTTTGAAAGTAAAGAAAAGAGAAATAGGCAAAATGAAGACTAATGAATCGATAAATGCTTCTAATGCATCTTATAGAGATTGAAATGAAAACTATACAGTTAAAGTTGAAATCTAATATGAATGGCTAACTTTATTATTGATTGCAAATGTAATTAGAAATACGAAAGATAAACTTCTGATATAAAAATAATAAAAATTAAAGAAAAGCTTAAATTATGCTAGCTTTGTAATACATGTATTCAAAGCTAATTTTTACTTAAGTTAAAAAATTGTGGACATGTTATTTGTCTCAAGCACTTAATTCATAAGATGAGAAGTAATCACATCGATTCACAGATAAACTGTAATATTTGCAATTCAAATTTGCATTAAGCTGATATATAAGAAATTGCATAAAAAGGTTAAATAGAAAATATCTCTCAGATCTTAAATGGAAAGGTTAGTAAATAAGTAAAGTGCTATTAATGCAAAACTTTACAAGAAGTTTAATGCGAGATAAAAAGCTCTTTATGCATTAATTGCAATATACAAATTTGTACTGAATGTGGCTTCAAAGAACACTAGACATTTAGCTGTTAGCAAATCAAAAAATATAGAAATTAAATAAAGTTAGGAAAAATGATAAAATAGTAAATAATAGACTGCAACTAATGTGGAAACAAAGAATGCGTTATTATTAATAGTGCTAAGAAGAGTATCTTAATGGAAGATCTTCTAAATTCTACTACAATTAAAGTTAGAAAGCTAGAAATCAAAGATATAGAACTAATTTTATAAAATTACTTATTTTACTTGAAAGTATTATTAGCTTAAGATTTTGGAGTGCTATAAAGTTGTTAAGCTCTAGTGTGAGTAAAATATGATATAGAATAAGCAGAGGAACTATTAAACTATTAAGGAGTTAAATAAGATAGGATAAGTGGAAAGGAAATTATATAGTTTATTGACTAAGTTCTGGAAAATAAGAAACTTAGTTTAGAAAGTTATTTTATATAATAAATAAAAATTTAAGTATCGAAGTTTCAAGAAATTCCTAGTTATTATTTAAATAATTTACTATAAAAGAAGAAGTAATAACTAGAAGAATTACCCTTTAGACAGTGTTTGCTTTGTGAAGCTTATTTGTGTTTCTAATGTTAACAGTTGCATAGTTTAATTTATTAATGCAGTTATGATTAATACTTGCAAAGCGAAATTTAAGTAAATAAAACAAATAAATTTAACTTGATTAATGTGTAAAAAAGTAGCGAGGAATTTAAGAGTATTTTATAAATGATAAAAGTATAGAAAAAAAATATACTAAGAATTTAAAAGATTTAAAACTATGAATAATGTATTAAATTTTAGACAAAAGTTAATTAAAAAAGTCTCTAATAGGGAAAACCAATAGAAAGAAAATTACTATTTTATGGGTCAAGTAAAACTAATCCTTAAACAATAATTTCAAATGAAATAGATCTAAGTATTAATAATTCAGAATAAAGGGAATTCGGAGCAGGAATTTATTTTGATGAAAGTTTTTAAAAATGTAAATAATTTGCTTATAGAGTAAAAGATTGGAATTTTACTGATTAGATTTTACTATTCGACGTAATAACTGGAGTTTAATAAAAGGCTTAATATCATCAATTTTTACAATAGCATCCTAATTATTTAAACAATTTCTATCAAAACTCAAATGATTTGGATTAGTAAGGAAATATGCTATATGATAGTTGTACTGATGATAATGGATTGCATATAATTTATGAGGAGAGTGCTTTTCTTCCTGTTTATCTTATTTCTTATTGTATTGATTAAAATTAATAAGATAGAAATATTATAATAAGTCAACAGAATATTATCAACTAGTAACCTTAAACCTTATGATAAAAGATTAAAAATTGTTTCTCTACAAGTAACTTTGAACTTTGATTTGATTTTTTTACCGAATACTGAAATTTCTTATAATCTGTTATCTTGCTTTTTCTATAGTTTTCTGATAGATTTTACTTTTATTAAATACTTGGTTGTAATGAGAAAGTATGTCTATTTAGATGATTGTTTATTTTTTTTGTCTTTTTTTCATCACAATTATAAATGGTGTTTTCTGCTTTACATTATGAATATGCTTAAAGAAATAAAATTGATCTTTTGTTGTAGATAACGTATTCATCAAAAGATATAGAGACTTTTTATGGTTTTCAGCTTATATACTAGCAATGATTTATTTTAGCATTCTTTTACAAATTGTTATGATTCCAAGTAATTAAATATAAAAAAATTAAGATAGAAATTATTTTCTAAACTTTAAAGAGTAAGATTTTGAAGCATACATCTTTTATCAAAGCTATCTTTTGCTGTGCATTTATGTTTAGATTTATGGACATCTGGAAAATATAGAGCGAAGATTAAACTAAATTTAAGAAGATAATAAATTTAAATATCTTTATTAAATTTAACATATTCTTATTCTTTTTATTAACTTTCTTTAATATTTATTAATTTTAGTGAATCAAATACTTTTAAATATTTAATTATTAATAATTTCTTTGTTTTATATAATTTCTCTATTTTATATATTTAATTTAGATTTACCTTTTTAAAAAAAATATTTGCTTGTAATATCTTGTACTTTTTAATAAAAAGTAATAAGAAAGTTTTAAAATTTACTATATAAATAAAGTATATATAGCATTTCATTTTATAGTTATAATTAATTTAAATAGATGAGATTAGAGAGCTCATAATACCTTAACAGTGCACGGTTCTTTAATAAATATTTTAAAGTAAAAAAGATTCTTTACTGAAATCTTCCACAGTGCTAGCATTCCTTTATGAGTCTTGTCTTCTATAAGGCAGTTATCGGAATGCTTTCTAAGAGACCTTAGTATTTGGCATCTTTCAACGATAGCGTTGCTTGATGCCTCTTCAGTCTTTTTCTTCTTTCTTGGTTCGTACCAAAATTCTTGTTCGGTTCTTTATTCATGGATATTTCCTGGTACCAGATCTTAAGTCAATATAAGTTGGAGGATTGCTCCTCCCTATTTATTTAAATAACTTATAATTATGCAAGAATATTTCATATTTAATTGTATAATTGTTATACTATTTTTAATTATGTCTCTTTAGAAAGAACACAAAATCCACTATCAATACATGTCGCCAACAAAGATATTTGACATTTGAGACAACTTGTCTACGGAATGAAAGAGTCAACTTTTTGCTGTTTCTGATTTTAAGATAGTTTAATAAATTTCTAAGGTAATAGAAAAATCTAATTTTTCTGGCAAATTGCCAAAATCAGGAAGGGATCGTTGGAACAAAACATCAAAGATATATAAAAGCGAGCATTCAAGATTTGCAAGATATTACCAAAACAATTCAACGCTCTTATAAAGTACCCAGTTCAAATTATTAGGGAGAATGAAATTAGCCAGTAGGATACTTACAAAGAAATCCTTGAAATGAAAAATAATCGTAATTCAATAAATCAGCAAATATAAAATAAAAAAAAGGAATCTGGGATAGAAGAATAGAAATAGCTTACTCCTACTTCTATTTACAAAAAAAATTCAGAAACTGTCACCCAAAATTGAAATTATTTATAGTACGTTTAAGTAGCCTAGTTACTCAGACAAGTTAGGGAATAGTATGGACAAGCCTATCTAAATTTCAAATTTACCTATAGGATAATATGAATAAACTTGATGAACCAAGAATATATTTAAGTATTTAAAAGCACTCGAGAATGATAGCTAGAAAGAATATTTAAATTCATTGAAATTAGAAATTTCTATTCATACAATAGTATATAGAACTATTCAATACATTACCACTTAGCAATTTATTAAAGCTATACATGGACAGAAAAAAAAAGCATAAATAAAGAAAAATATAACAAGGTAGTTCACATTAAGTTGGGAAAAACATGATTAAATAGTAAAATTACTACATTCCTATATTAAATAAAGAAGGGGATATGCTTAAATTCGCATATTGGTTGGACTTTTTGAGGTTAGAAAGTAAAGCTTAGCCATCCTGCTATATGAGAATATAAAGAAAGCTAAAAATCCATAGTAATGTAGAATAAACTTAGTGTTAAAAAATAATAATAAGCATAGATAATATTATAAGAAAATGATATTAAAGCATAAATGAGAAGAAGTATTTATACAAAGAATAATTCCACTAAGAGCAAATAATCAAGGAACATGACATAAAGAAAATATAATCAGAAAATTAGTAAATAATCTAAACCTTAAAAAGTAAAAAATACTCAAAATTTGTTTGAAGCTTTCATTCTTAGAAAGAACAATTCATAGAAGCTCAACAAACAGGTTAAACATGTAAAATCTAGAAAAAAATGATACAGGTAGCATTAGGATGATGGGAAAATAATTAACACTGTTATTGTAAGATTAAAGAGATTATCTAGGATATAATGGAGGAAATAGAAAAAATAAAAAATAATATGTATTAATTTAGATAACAGGATAGCAATAGCATACAAAAAATAGCACGGAAATGGCAAATGTACATATTCCACAGTTTGACCTAAATTACTTCGGTGGGTGAGAAAGTACAAAATTTAGCGAGAGATTTAAACTAGAGTACAAAGATTCATAGAAAGATACAACTTTCCTTTACAACCAGAGAATAGAAAAAATAAAAATAGAACATTTCCTAATTAATCAATTTAATAAGCCAAATATAGTTAGTACGAAATTTTGCAAAGAAAGAACGTTAGGGGATAGTCAACTAAGCTAAATAATAATAAAAATAATAGATAAAACAAAATAAAGACAAAGCAAAAAAATTATTTTATTAAAAGCTAAATATTAAAAATAATAAGAGACTTTGAAAAAACGAACTAGCGATATATTTCTTATAATCGAAGAATTTAGATACTGATTTCTTTTAAATAAAATAGAAAGAAAAAATTTAAGAAAACGAAGCAGTAATTTGTGGATAAATTGGAAAATCATAGAGTAAATGCAAATACATGGAAAGGACAAAGTAATTAGGAAAATAATTTTAATAAGAGTTATTAAAGTAAGTAAAAAAGTTAATAAGATAATGAGAAATAAGTATTTAGTATATAATTTAAATGAGGTAAAAAGCCAAATAAATTTCAGAAAAATTGTATATTAAAAATGAATCAATTTAATTTATTATTGAATTCAATTAACAAAGGAATTTTTAGTTAAAAAGGAATGGAAAGATTAATAAGATTGAGAATGTAAATTTCGTGAATTTTAAAAAAAGCTGAAAAGAACACTAAAAAAATGGAGATATATCTTATAGAAATTATTCTTGTGAAAAAACATGACCAGATGAAACACAAGTAGCAGTTAAAAAAGCAGAATGGTAAAATTCCATAAACTTAATATTGGGACATATAGTAGACATATTGCAAACTGCCAAAATACTAAAACTGACTAAATTCTTATATAATCTTGCTACAAAAGCAGGAAGAGTAGAAGACTCCAAACTTAAAACCAATATAACTTATAAATGTTCCCTAAAAATCATTATCCACTAGTTATTTAATTAATTAAACGCTTATTTAAACAAATGTAATCATGAACTGCAAATATTGGTTTAAAGCAGGAAAATTATATTTTTAACAGATAGTTAACATAAGAGAAATTTAAGAATGAGCATATAAAAATAATTAGGAAACAATAATCATCTTCATAGACATTAAAGGACATTTAACTCAGTAATAAGAAAAGATACATGATAAGTGCTGAATAACTTAGAGTTACTAGAATAAATAATTAATTACTAGATGAAGTATACAAGAAGGGGCGGTAGAATTAAAAATAAATGATCTAATATTCTAAGAATTTGCAACGGAAAATGGATTAAAGTAAGGAAACTCTTGCTCACCTAGAATTTTTAACGTAATGGTAAATTATTTTATTAGTGAAATAGGATAAAAGGTAAGTATTATAATAAAATATGAATCAGAAGAAATAAAAAAGGATAATTTTGGAGGAGCATTAGCGTAAGCAGATGATATCTAAGAAATTGTACATCCAGATCATTTGGAAAATTTGATTTAAATTCTGTAAAATTGATTGAGAAGATATAATATAGAAATAGCTGATAAAGGGAACAGATGTTATGAAATGGAAAAAGATTGATATAGTTTGAAACTATTATAATGAACTTAATAGAGGAAGAAAGAGTAAGATAATTCAAATATATGAAATAATTTTAAGAGAACATATCATTATAAATTAATCTAGAATCAAGAATATTGAGAGTTAAAAAAAGTAAGGTTTTCTGAGCAAATTTAAAATATAAAAAGGAATAAAAACATATAATTCTATGATTATATTAAATAATTTCGTTAAACAAATATTTGGCTATGATAGTGAACGTATCTCGTTCATAGAAGAAAATGTGGAATAGGAAATAATAAACAAATTAGAAATCATTTAACATAGATCTTTGAGAGCAATAATAGAAGGGTCTTTTTATGCACTTAAAAAACAATTGAAACGAAATCTAATTTGTAAAAATTAAATTCTATTTAGATAAAGAATTTACTATTTAGAAGAAAATTATTTCTCAGCTAGAAACAAAAAAGGGTTGATGAATTTTCCAATTGTTGAAGAGATATAATTGTATGATTTAAATATACCCAAGATAAGTTATGGAAAATATAGCTCAAAAATTTGATAATAGCATAAGAAAAATGAAATAGAAAATAAATAAAAGTAATATCATAAGAAGCAATTAAGTTCCATAGTAATATATAAACCATAGAAAGAAAGTAGGAAACGATATCATTCCAAAAATATAGAAATTGATGGATATAACAATTTTTTTAAGAACCTTTAAATAATATAAAAAGCAAAGAACGTAGAAAGAAGACAGTATGCTATCTTTTAAAGATCTGAGCAAATTGTAATGGAGTGGCTTAAATATTGAACAAAAGACTTCTAATAAACTGTTTGGTTTTAAATTAAGCAAGAATGATAGAAAATATCAATCTCATATAATAAACATCAGTACATATATTATTAATCATTAAAATGTTGTATTTTGGTTTAAGGTGCTATCCAAAGTCTGGTAATCTTCTTTCAAATTTTCACAGATCTTTCTCCTCAGATTTTCAAATTAAGAGCAATTTCTAAAAAGACGCTTAGGAGAACTATAATACCAATACTTCTTTCTAGTTTTCTTGATATATTTTCTACATTATTTTTCAGTGCTTTTGGTTATTTAACTTCCATCATCACTAAAGTTTATTCCAAAATTCCTTGCCTGTCGATCTTTTTATTAATAAGTATCAATATCTCATCTAATTTGATAGTTTCTTTCTCACTGTTCTCCCAAAATTCCAGTATCTACTTTGAGTTTCCAAAATTTACCATTTTACTAAGGAGGTTTCATGGAGATAATTATTTTCGATATGCTCTGCTAGTTCTCGTTTTAATTTTAAAAATCATCTTCTTGGGAATTCAATTACATCGTTAAGCCCTTTATTGTCTTGATCAGGTCTTCCTTATTGAAATATATTGATTCTGTTTTCTATTGAGATTCCGTTGTTTCTTTCTAATCATTTTTCTATTGAATAGTATCAAAGCTTCAACTTCTTATATTGGAGTTCTTAGAAAAAGTTTATTCTTTATTTTCTAATGTTTTCTCAGCTTTTCCAGAATTGTGACTATGTTTCTCTGGTTGTTTGTGGAGGCATATCTTGTGACTCGCTCCGACTCTTCTTTTTCCTCTTTACTCCCTTCAAGTAAGAAATCTTTTTGAAATCCTTTCATTTTATATAAAAATAACTGTACACAATATTAAAATGAAAGAAAACTATTAGCTTAAAGTTACAAAATCCAAAATTCAATACAAGTGTAGTCAGAAAAAGCTTTTTAAGTTAGAAAAATATAGAAATTGGTTGAGGAAAGTAAAAATTTTAAAATCTTATAAGATTCTATAAACATAAATAAGAATAGAAAAAGAAGCAACCATAAAGGAATTCATAAAAGGCTTATTGGAAAAGAGAAAAGAAGCTTAATTATCAACAACTCCTCCATTTTCTAAAAATATGGAAAAGACTACAGATTAGGGTAGAATGAACACATTTGAATATATATTCAACTCTCGAAAGATTGAAAGCAAAAAATATGCTAATAAATGTTGGATCAATTTTTGCCAACATCAAATCAAAACTATTAAATAGGTAAAAAAATCTGCAGATAAAATGGTGAGTAGAAGAGCAAAAAAAATTTAAAAGAACCAAAATTTAGAAAGTTGAATTAACTAAATTTAGAATGAATTGATTATGAAAATTGATCTTAATAATTGAAGTGAGATGATAGGCACTTGTTTGAATAAGAGATAGAACAAAGAGTTTTAAGTTTTAGAGATAATGCAAAAGCTAAAAGTATGCAAGAATATGATAATTTTAAGTAAATTAATTTGTAATAAATTAAATAAAGGTGACACCTCATCAATATAGCGCTATTATTATTGCAATAATTCTTATTTCCATTTTAAATTATCATTTTACAATACTTTATCTAATCTATTGATAATTTAGTTACTAAACAATTAGTTATTTAAGCTATATTTTATAAATTATCCCTTATCTTTAATTTTGTTTCTAAAATAATAAAAAACTATGCTTTTTTAATATTTTTCAATATAAATTATAAATAAATATCTAAGATATTAAGCATTTATTTATTTATGCAACTTCATATAATTTAAAATCGAGCTTAAAATAATTTTCTTAATTATGAATTATATTTAATTATCCAATAAAGTAAGATTATTGAAAGAAATTGATAAAATAGTAATAAACGAGATTCTGAGCGCGTAGCACCTAAATGGTGCTCGGCTCTTTAATAAAGATTTTTAAAGTTAAAAAAATTCCTTGCTGAAGTCTTCCACATTGCTAACATCCCCTTGTGAGTTTTCTCTTCTATAGGGCCGCGATTGGAATGCTACCTTAAGAGACTTAGTATCTGGCATCTTTCATCATTAATGCTACTTGAGCCTCTTCGATCTTGTCTTCTCTTCTCTTGGCTAGTTCTTCACCTATGGGGTACTTCATGGTACCAGAGTTTAATTCAGTTTCAGTTGGAGGATAGCTCCTCCCTATTTATTTATATTTATTAATAATAATAATAGATTAACTAATTTCCTTTTTTAATAGAATTATTACTGCTTTAGTTAAATCTAATTTAATTTTTTATAGGATTTTTCTTCCTGCTTTCTTAATCGTTACTAACTTTTTCTTTTCTTTCTTTTCAGCTCAGTCATTTTTAGCTCTTTTAGGTTTATATGTCCTGCGACTTCTTTAATCATTTTTATCATTATTATATTATTTCTTCCATTATTGATTCATGTATATTCATTCCTTGATATAATTTTCTATAAATATCGCCTTCTCTTGGGGAATATATTTGAAACGGTTTTAACAAGAATTATGTTTTCCTCTATTGTTTTTTTAAATTATCATCCTTGTCTTATCTGGTTGCTTTATTCTTGAGTTATTATTTCTTAATATATTTCTCTATTTATTGATGTAAACTGGCTTTTACTCTTCTCAATATCATAGACTCCATTTCTATAGTTTTACTATAATATTGATTGCTTATATAAGATAGATTAGACTCTCTTCTATTTATTTTAGTTGTGATTTATCTTAATATGATTCATATTTTCTATTAGCTTCCTTTTTTAATTAGTTGTTTTCTTGTTGTATCTTCACCGCTTTTTATAGTAAAATCCTAATTTTTCCATTTAATTTGTGATTTAAATTATAAAAGCCTGATAATTAGAGAACAGTTGTTATATCTCCTTTAATAGTTAAAATTTAAGGGTTAATTTTTTAATTTAGAGGAAGTACAATGAATTTTATTTATAAAAAGAACTTATATCTAGTGTATTTTAGTGATGATCATATAAGGTATAAATTTGATTTAAATACCTATAAGCATCTTATTTATCTTTCTTTCTTTTTTCAAATAATTTAATAATTTATATTTCCAATCTAAGAGATAGCAATTAAAAATAATGCTTTCGATGTTTATATAAGTACTAGCATTACCAACATTTTATCTATTTTACTGAAATAACTAAATTTTAGAACTAGGATAGCTTTTCTTATTAGCTTACTTAAGAATAGTAAATTTTAAATTCCTAAAATAAATGTTGTTAGTATGCATCTGAATATAAAATAAATTCTAAAAGTATTTATTTCTTAAGATGATTATCTCCTTTAAACTTTACAAATAATAGCTTAATTTTAATAATATCATAATAGTATTATATTTAAAATCACTATAATTAAATTATCTAGCTTAAATTATTTAAGTCTCTTTAGGTAGCATTACAGTTTAAAATTTATAAATAAGCATATTTATAATAATTCTATCTACTATAAGCATATTAATAATTAAGCAGCTAAATTAACTAGAGGTTATAAGAAAGTACAAGAACTTAAATTAATTTCTTTACTTTTCATCTAAAATAATAAATCTTTATATAAGTATCATTATTCAAACTATTTCTATGCTTACCTTTTTAAAAAAAATCTCACCATTCAAGATAGGATTTTTTGCAACTTCAAAAAGGCAGGAATTTACGATATTCTAGAGAGGCTAGAACCAGGAAAAGAAAATCAAAAAGGTCATTCATCAAATTGAATCTTCCGTTTCTGAAGAAAAGCCTAGGAAATAGGTTAAAAGTATTATGTACTCAAAATCTTAAATCTCATCAAAGAGTAGTAAATAAGCTATGATTAACTGATAAAAGTGGTGCTAGGCCTCCAGGAAGAGATCAAAAGCTGAAAAAAAATAATAGGAGACTAATGGAAAAACTTGAAATTGTAGAAGAAATAGAATCGAGAATCATGAACTAAGAAAGAGGCTTTAACATACTTTGAAATAATTCACAAGACCAGAGAGAATAATCATAACACTACAATAGAAGCAGAAAGAACTGGTAAACAAAATAGAAAAAATAGAAGAAAATCAGCAAAAAATTGGAGCATTAATGAACTTACAAGAATAAGGAATTGACCCAATAAAATCGAGGGAGAAAATAACTAAAGATTTAAAACTAAATGAGAATCAAAAAGATGCTATTATTGTAATTCTCGAATGCATTAATGGAAAAATGCTTGAAATTTCAAAACTTTAAAAAAGAATGCTGAAACTTCTAGAAGAAATTGGAGAATAAAAAGAAGATAAAAAAAACTAAAACTAGAAAGAGAAAGATTATATTGCATCTATTTGGAAAAATATACAAAATAAAAGATGCCAATCATTATCTAGGCGAAAAGATTCATCAGTTCAGTACGCATAGCAAGGAGAAGAGTTATATACATTTAAACTTTTATATTTAGCCTCTAGAGAAATCTAGAATCTAGCGGGAAAGAGGTTGAATTACCTCCAAGAACGCTAAACATTTAATTTTGTATTTAATTTGCTATTTTTAGCTTTTTTACTTATTTTAAATTATAATTAATCTTATTTGCAAAAGATATTTTTAGCTTTTATAATTTTTTTAAATATTAGCGTAAATTAAAACCATTTAAATTTATAATATATTTTATTTTTTGTAAAGAAAAAAATTAAATTTAAATGATTAAAATAATTAAAATTAAAAAATATGGAAGGCTTCAAATCAGGTTTCTACACCGCCTTCAAGCAGGAAATAAAACCAGAAGCCACTCTCAACCGGTTTTCTTTTACTTAATCTAAACTTTTTCTTAATAATCAAGAATACAGGACCAAGAAGAACAAAAGCAATCTAAGAAAGTCACCCATTCAATCACCCCAACATTCTCAGAAGAATCCCAGAAAGTAGGCGAAGTCTGCTTTGCAACAGGAGGTCTCAGAGTTCAATCCTTCTGGCCAGATGAGAATGGAACAGCTCATCAGAGTGATGCTGAACCTCCGTGAAGAGATCAAGAAGCTAAAGAAGGACAATGAGAAGCTAATGAAACAGCTTAACTTAGAAGAAGGAATAGAATCAAGACTCATGTTCTAGGAATGAGAACTAAATACCTTTTGGAACATAATACAAAGTCAGAATAGCTAATCCTAAAATTAACTTCATAAAAAGACTGAACTGGATAAAAAACTTGAAAAAATATAAGAGAAATTGCAACGAAAAATAGAGTAAAATGAGCAAAAAAGTTGATCCAATGGTAACCAATGGTGATTGAAAAGAAAAGCCAAAAGATTTCAGAAAATTGCTATTATTGCAATTCGCGAGTACATTTATGAAGGAGATGTTAGAAATTTATAAATTTCAAGAATTAATACTGGATTTAGCAATGAAAATGGCAAGCGCCAAAAAGAAAAAAATCGACTGTATCAGAGAAGAATCAGAAAAAAGACTTTTTGTGAATGATTTAAGAAACATATACAAGAAGAAATTAGAACAGAATGCAAGATAAAAATGAAGACGATAAGGTCAAGTAAGAGAGAGGAGAGCGAGCATTTAAACCTTTTTATTAAATCCCAGAGCAATTTCGTGATCGGTAGGAAGGGGTGAAATTCCTCCAAGATTGCCAAAGTTAATTTTATGTATTAATCATTAAAATAATAAAAATTAAAATAAATAAAATGAAGCATATAATTTACTTAAAATATAAATCATATAAAGAACTTTAAATAAGCATTTTTTAACATACGGCTATAATTTTTTATTTTAGAAATTTAATTGAATTTTATTTCCGATTTAAAGAACAAATTCAGTTAAATTTTAATAAGAATATGATTTTGATAGTGCTTTGCTTGAGGGAAATTTCAACCAAGTTTCCACCGACTTCCAATTTCTTGAGGTTAAATAAAAAATTTAAAGGCTTTCATTATTTTCGATCTTGTTCATTTCTTTTAGCTATTAGTTTACTTTTATTAATATTTTTTTCTTTTACTAAAGATTTCTTCTAGATCATTACAGTAAAACTTTTCATATCTTTATTTAATACTTATCTAATATTAATGTTTTTTAATTTTGTCACCCTTTTCAAGTTTTTTCCAGTACTAATATTTGAATAATATAATTTTAATTTTTATAATTAAAAAGATGGTGGGAGCTGAGATTGACCTTCTGAATCATACTTTCTGGTTTTATGGCTAGAAACAAGTTCCTTTCCTGTCGCTGAGAAAGTCCCTGGTCAAAGTCAACCTTTGCAAGGGAACGCCTTCCTCTTGATTATCCACTCTGGTAGGGGCTTGAAGCCTGGTTGCCCATAGCGATGGAGTTCCCTGGCAACTGCTTTTCGAAAGCAGCAGGATATCCCTGTTATCCCATGAAGGGAGTGTTGGGATCGTTAAACTGCAAGAAGTTGCAGTCCAAAACTCTTTAAGTTGAAATTAATTAATTAATATTTTTAATATTTTTATAAACATATTTTTTTAAATAGCAACAATGCTCTCTTCTCTTCTTTTTTCCCTAATTTTGAACCTGAATATCTTCTATTTGCATATGTCAAATAGTTAGCTCCGTCTTTTATTAGTGGGCCAGTTCTTTATAATACCTAGCTATTTATACTATAAGTACATTGTGATTTTCTATTTTCTAAGAATTGATGCTAGATATAATATATTATATTTATTGTAAGTTTCAGAATACTTTACAATATCTTTTCTAAGACTTAATCTTGAATAAATTTCTTAATATTTGATAAATTATTTCATAAGCTTTTTGTTATTTTTCTTAAAAGTCTTGATATCTTATTGCAAATTCAATTATACTTTAATTAGCTGCTTAAGGCTCAAATGCAAAGTTGTAAAAAAGAATCAGAATATTTTAATAAAAAATTAACTTTATCTATTCTCGCATTTTTCTTCAAAAGAAGGATAATAAAGTGCATGTTTAAGTTTGCATATTTAATTTGCTACTATTTCTTTGAAATTTAGAAGAATCTTTTCATAACAAATTTTAGATGATATTTTACTATATTTTATAGTTGATATATTTATAAAAATATAAATAATAAATAAAATTTCACAAATAAATGATTAAATTTAAGTAAATAAGTATGTTTTATATAGGTAATTAAACAATTATTTATTAAATTTAATCTCAATTTATAGTAAGCTGTCTCATTAAATATCTTTGTATCAATTTTACTTTATGAGATCAAATATTCCTAAATTATTTGAAATATAACATAATAATGACATTATTTATTAATGTGATGTCATCTATAGTTGTTTGTCACATATTAATTATATAAAGTCTCAAGAATCATTTTAGCACTCGTTGAAATCGTCCATTTCTTCTACAGGTTCATATCTTTGAAAAACATATCTATTGCTGTATCTATCCTTTAATTATTATTGGTATTTTATTCCAATAAAAGTCGTTTCCAATCATTTTTTTGCTTTTATTTTTTAAGCATTTACTTTTACTAGAGTAATTAGTCTCCATCAATCATTTTTCCTATAAGATCGCCTTCAAATGTATAATAGATCTTGGTAGAGTTTTTAAGAATTTTTGTTTGTATATAATTTTTGATAGCTCAACAGTTCTATTTATGTACCCTTTTATTTTAAAATAAAATATTAAGAAGAAAATATAAAAATTACTAGTTAATATATTATAAGAATAAATTTAGATTATCTTGACTGTTTGCTATATAAAGCATATAGATAATGAATATTTAACTATTTCTGTTTATCAACTTTCTAGGTTAAGTTTTATATATTTTGTAAATGAAATGTTTTGCTTTATTTCTATATTAAATTATTTTTCTTTATCTAGATTAAAAAATTACATTATAATTTTAGTTTCTTATCTATATTTAAAACTATATAAATAGTTATTTAATTATTTTTATTATCTTTAATATTAGAGTTTGCCCTTTAATAGATTTTGCGACACTTATTTAATTTAATAAGTTAAATAACTATTAAATATAGATAGTTTAATTTAAAAAAGGTGCTTTACAATCTAAAAATGAATGATTGAAAAGAAATAACTTAATTAGGAAGATTAAAGCTTCTTAAATAAATATTTAGAAAGATTTCTGATTTTGGGTAATTTAATAGTTTATTATAATTAAGTTACTATTAGATAAGATTTAATTATAAAATATGAGATTATGCTATTTTAACTATTTTTATTTATATTTCATAATTCTATTTATTCTTATTGAGAGACTCTATCTTATTCTTAAATTACATATTATGTAAATTTATTATTATACTATTTTTAAGGCAACTACCTCAAATGCTTTAGTGCTTGCATGCGAGAGGCAACGGGATTCATATCTGTGTTCTTCATTTTTCTTCCATTCTTTAAAATTCAACATTTTAACTGCTACTTAGGTAATAAATATTAGTAATCAGTAAATCGGTTTAGCTCAGTTGGTAGAGCGTCAACCTTTTAAGCTGGTGGTCAAGGGTTAAAATTGCTTAGTCAGAGTTTTTAGATTTAAACTATAATTGATATAGATAATACTTACTATAAATAATATAAACTAATCAAGGAAGCAGATGAAGTCTCACCAGGAGGTCTCTGATGTCAATCCTTCTGGCTAGATGAGTATGGAGCAGCTCATCAAAGTGGTCCTAAACCTCTAGGAAGAGGTCAGGAAACTCAGGAAGGAGAACGAGAAGCTATCATAGCAGATCCCATTAGAGTAGCTAAATTCTTATAAGATGGAGATTGAGAAGAATCCGCACTAAGAAAAATAATTGAACCAAAAATAAAGATCTAGAAATTTTGCTATTACTGTAAAAGCAAATAACATCTTTGGAAGAATTGTAACGGCTTTAGAAAACTCAAGGAGAAATCTTGGAAGAGATAATTATAATAATAAATACGAAAAAAGAAAAATTAGATCTGGTGCGACGAAAAAGGGTTAGTTTATAGAATTAAGAAGCCTTCTGAATAAAAAGAACCAGAAGAATTAATTTGAATTAATACCGGAAGGAGAAAGGGAATTTTGAATACAAGACTCGCTAGGGCTCGTAAAAAACTAGATTTAAACTCAAAAACTTTTATTAAATGGTGATCAGTTAGACACCACAGACACTTTTTAATAATATTTAATAATATAAAGTAATATAAAATTAATTTTAACTAATAACTATTCATTACATTTTAAAGGCTAAACTTAATTAAACTAGCAATAACCTTGCTAGTTTTTTAATTAAAGTGTAATAAATATAAAATTATCTTTAGAGTAATAATCACTTTGGAAGGATATAAAAAGCATATAATATTAATTTAATTTTAATTAATAACTAAAGAATAAATAATTATTATAATATTTATGTTTAAATATTATAATTAAATATCTATTTTTAAATATACTTTCCTTTGTTTCTATTTATAAGAACTATCTTTTTAAATCTAGCTGTTTCTGAAATTATTTCTTTCTTTATAGTATAAATTAAAAATGTTGTAGTTAAAAGATACAAAACACATAAAATGACAGAAATTATAATTTTATTTGATAGTATTTTTGTATTAAATTAGAATAAAATTATTTAAAGAAATTTAAAATGTTCTATATGATTTATTAGCAACATTTCATTTAATTCAATTTATTAATAACTATGTTTTAATATTATATATCAAATACCACTTAAGAAATAACTTATTTCTCTAACAAACCCCAATAACTCTTAACAGGGCATGGTCAACGACTTTTACATGGGTTTTTCCTAAAATTTGCTGTATGTATGGGTTTAGAGCTAATACCTATCTTAGAGTTGAGATTTTGATTTAAAAATTTTCCATAAAGTTTATTAAATCATTAGTTCGTTGATAAAGATCCCTGATAGCAATTCTTATTTCTCCATATAAAGAAGAGACAGAAAAGATCGTGAAGTAAATTGGAATCTCTAGAAACTGCAAGCCAGAAAAACCCTAATAACTCAAAAATACAAAAGGATATAAGCAACAACCACTTATATTAGGTATTCTCTATCAGAAAATAAGTATATACTGCAGACAGCCAAGGCATAGAATATGTATTTTCTATTAATAAAAATAAAAGAAAATAATTGAAATAAATGGTAAGATAAATATAAAATTTGCTTCACAAATGCTTTATAGGAAAAAAATATTTCTACTAAGCAAAGAAACTCCCTATATCCTAAACAATTAGCTAAACTAATAGAAAATTATTAGAATTCAATCTATCGGAAAAAATAAAGAAAAATAATCTTAAAAATATAAAAACTCATGGCATTGAAGGTCCAAGCAAGTTTGAAGTGAATGTTTATTTAAATGAATTAATATATGGTAAAGCAAATAAAACATATAGAATAATAATAATTTATTATTACTTCTATTAAATTTATAAAGAAACTAATAAATATCTTACTAAATACATAAATATATAGTGAAAAATAATAAATTTAAATAATAAGCAAATCTAATATTTATAAAACAATTTATAAGAGATACTCTAAAAATAATATTCTTACCTAATATTAGCATAAACATTGTGCAATTATATTTTTAAAACAATCAAGATGATAAAATAAAAATTATATATTTATCTTTATTATTTTTATATATTGTATTAGTACTATTTTTTTAATTTAAACTAAATATTAAAGGCAAGCTAATAACTTAAAAATACTTCATAAGAAAATTAGTTCTTTATATAGAATTATACTTATTCAGAACTAAACTTAAAATGATAAGTCCTATTCAACTATTAAAATATATAATATTGACGACGACCACTGTCGGTAGGGCTTTCAATCTGGATGATGTCATGGATAAAGGTGGATGGGCCCTTATGAGAGATGTCTAATTTATTCGGGGTACCGCTAGAGAGAAGTTTCGACTGATGGTGGACTCTTAGTCAAAAGCTACTGGTTTTAGATCTTATCTCTGCCTTTCCATGTTAATTAACAAGCTGGTAGATTCAAGAAGTAGAAGAAAAGACATGGAGGACATGGAGGAATTTCATTATCTCTAATTTACTATTCTGGTATCTAATTTCAAAGAATATGATTATTTAATCAAGATTCAAGAATTTAGTATTTGCAAATTGTTCCCATTTGAAAACTACAGTGTCTCGAGATTGCGTCGCAAGAAATAATAGTCGTTAAGAGAACACTTTTAGTTTTTTCTTTAAACTAAATTCGTAATAGTTTGTGGTAAACCTTTCAATGGCTAAAGCACGTAAATTAATAAATTTACTTATTTAATAATTACTTTTTGATTTATCTTACTATTATAAAATTAAGATAGCTTTTAGTTTAAAGTCTAATTAAATTAATTTTACTTGAATAGTTATGAATCATATTTTTCAATACTGTAAGTAGTTTTTTAGGTTTTTATTTAGTTTTAAGAATGAATTATTTTATTATATTTTAACTAGTTCATAAATACTATATCTCATAATAAATTTGATAGGATAGTTAATGAGATAACTTATTTTAAATTTAGATTAAAACTTACAAATAACAGTTTCTTTTTAATTACCTAAATTAAACAGTTTTCATACTAAATTTAATTAATCTTTTTATGGATTCTTCTTGTACTATATTTTATAACTTTATAAATAGCAGCTATAAAGACTAATTATTTATAAAAAATTACTATAAGGATTATTAAAAATATTCTACTCATTTTCGAAGAAGTAAGAGTAAGCAATCATCAATTAGAAAAACATCTATAACAGATTATTTTATATCTGATGAAAGCCTCGTAAATAGGTAAAGGGAGATTAACATTAAAAAATTAGAGATTTTTACAATAGAATAATTGAAATTAAGAAGCTACTAACTGAAAAGACAGAATTGACTATCTAATCTAATCGAATGCAAGTAGTAGATATTCATAGTCAAATAAGAAAAATTAAGTTTATAATTAAAAGAATTGGACAAGATCTGAAAATAATGGATAAAATAACTTAGATTTTTTATTATTTCTAGATAATGGAGTAACAGATTTGAGATCCTTTAAGAATATATAAACAATATTTAATTAACATTCATATTTAGAACTTAACTATATTTTTCTTTAAATATATAATAAAATCAATTAAACTTCTAAATTAAAATTATTCTATCGTTCATTTAAAAATGAAAAATTTGTTTTTAAGGTTTCTTAATAAATCATAAATAAGTTTTAATATAAGTTATAGTTAAAAAGATATATAAATAATAACTAAATCGTCAGGCTTAATCATTAAAAAGAATACGTTCTTCTTTATTTACTTCTTTAGAATAGATTAATAAATTAATATTAACTAATATTTCCTTATAATTCTATATTGATTATGTAATATATTAATTTTAATATCTTATATAAGATAAATAAATGTTATGAATATTTTAATTTCTAATTTTAAATTGTAGACTTACATTAACTTTACCTCTAATAATGTAAAGCTGATAATTTAAAAATCAAGAAATAATTAAGAAATTTTATTAAAGTACGCGAAGCACGGTTAAAAATGTCAATTATTAAAATTTATCAATACCAAATTGTTTCCATTAAGTCTTTCATCAATTGCGACAAAGTTGCATCTCTTTGTCACCAAAGAACAGTTTATTTTCAAGCATTACAGGTTAATTTCCCTTAATATAATTAAGTGACTATTTCGGTCCAAAATTTGTAGAATTTTTAGTTCTCAGATAAGATTATCATTGGAATTTCTTCTCGGTCACCTCTTGAGGCAAGGTCAATCTTATTTAAATTAAAATTTTTATAACATAATAATTCATTTAAGTGATTTTACCTTTTTTTGGTAATCACAGAATTAGAGTTTGTATAAGTTTTTTCTTATCAGAAATCTTCTTCTTCGGAGTAGACTTGTATTATTTCTCACCTTCCCTTGTTTCTACTAAGACTTGCATTCATAAGCTTACATGAAATCCATATTGTCTTTTATTCCATTCTCTTGCTTCCATTAGTATTAGAGGTATTGCTTGGATTATTTATTGTTCTTTTCTTCTATATAATTTTGCTTATTTTGAGCAGTATATTTTAAACATTTTATTTCATGTCTTTCGTTTTTATTTTTTCTTTTTCCTAAAAATTTTAACAGTTTCTTACCATGGCCTTGCTTCTTGCAGTATCAGCAACTTATTATTGGTCTTCTTTATGTCTAAATTAGTGCTTAATTTATTTCCTCTTTCTCTGTCTCTTCATTCATAATTTCATAGTTTATCTTATTTTGCAGTTCCTGATTCTTTTCATAATTTATTCTTTGTATTTTTCTTCATCTGCTGGATTATTGAGTATGCTTGCCGATCAGAAGGTCTATCTACGATATCTTATTTTAATCCATTGTTTTCCTGGTTCAGTTTATCAACTTGCTAGCTTAGAGCACAAACTTTGTTTGAAAGTTCTAAGAGTATCTGCTAGAGTTTAAGGTTTTCGTTTTGTGGATGTTAAAGATGAATATATATTTCTTATTATATTTTATTTGTCTAGTTTGGAGATAGTTATTTTTTAGGTGCCATTTTATATTATAGAATATTTAAATTATAACCCTATTATGATAATATTTAATACTAGGCATTATTTGTAAAATTAGGCAATAATTAATTTAAAAAATAAAAGCGTTTTTAATTTATAAATATATAAGCATTTAATGTCTATTAACAAAACATATTTTAGGAAACTAAAAATAAACTTCTTGCTAGTAGTCTCATATTAAAAACTATCCTTGTTTAAGAATTTAATTAGTCCAGCTAAATAAGCAAAATGTTGATAAAGGTATTAAATATAATATAAGAGCAATTATTTATTTTTTTAGACTTTTAAATAATAATCTCTAAATTTGTAAACATTTTTGAAAGAAAATTAATAAGCTGCCTTTTTATATAAATTAGGCAATTCCTCATATAAAATCTTTAAAAAGCAGCAGTAGTTATAATTTCTTTTTTATTATTTTATTTAACTATTTAAATTAATTTTATTTACTTCTGATAATTAATTACATAATATATAACATAATTTATTAATTTGACATCGCCATTATAAAGCTTGTCACACATTAGTTTAAATAAGTCTCAATAAGCTCTGTCATTTCTTCTTCTGATTCGTATTCTTAAATAGCATACCTATGATTGCTAATATAACCTTTTTTTACCGTTGGTATTTTATTCCAATCTCAATCCTTTTCAACCATTTGATTCGTTCTTCATTTTGGAATATCTATTATTTGTTAGAGTAACTAGTCTCTACCAATTATTTTTTTCATATATAGTCATTTTCAAATGTAAGATAAATTTATGTAAATTTATCAGAATTTTTTATTTTCATGAATTTTAAGTTTTTTTAATCTCCAACGTTTTTAATTTGTATGCCATAGCCTTCTATAGAATCAGCATATAATTGGTCTTCTTTTTGTTACTTAAATAATTGCTTAATTTTTTGATGTGTAATTAATATTTAGATTTGATTGTTCAATCTCCATTAGATCAAGTATGGCTTCACTTGTAACTCGTTCATAATTATTTAATTGAGATTTCGAATTTCTAATATTTTGTCTTCTGCTCTTTTAATTTCTGATTAAATAAATGTGTTGAATTTTTAAACTAATTATGTATTTAGTATTTTATTATCTCTTTAAAGTTAGTTAATTTGTAAGTAAAAGTTGTTTATTTGCTTAATTAATTACTGCATTTTGTCCTATAGTTTTTTGCTTTCTGACTATAGCGAATAAATCTCAATTAAAATATCTTATTGCTAGTTAAATTTTGGGAGAATTATTTCTTAGGTGCCATTTTATTTTATCATAATAATTAGACGATTAAGTATGAAATACTTATGCATAACTATAAGTTATTTAAAGGGAATAAAAATGGTAGGTATTCGATAGGGCTTCTTTACCGCCTCTTCATAAGTTAAAAAAGAAGAGAAGAAGCGTTGATGCAATTTCTTCTACTTTTACGTCTTAGCTTTAATAAGCCCAATCTTCTGACCAGCAAAAACCTCAACTCCAATCTTAGATTTTATAACTTCTAATACCGAACAAGAGACAGAAACAAACTCCTCAAACCCCAAGCATGGAAGAGAGACCTCCAAATAACAAGTACTAGTACTGCATGATTAAATACAATCCTTTTACTTTAACTCCGAGAAAATCGATGTAGTAAAGCTTGTCTTGATGGTGTCAAATCTCTAGGAAGAGGTTTAAAGTTAAAGTATTTGAACGAAAAAATAATGCTCAAGCTGGAAGACAAAAACTAATAGAACTAGGCTTATATAGATAACTATGAGCGTTAAATGCATTCTTCAGCTTACAGCACTACTAAGACAAGAACACGACCTAGCTGAAAGATTTAGTGGTGAAACAAGAATAAGAAATTCAACTCCTAAGGAGAATAACTAGATACTGAATTTATCCCAATGATCTTCGAATCCTAAGCTGTATTCAGATGAGACTAATTCCTATTAGAAAGAAATGCTTCTTCTGCGGAAACCAGCACCATCTATTTCGAAACTGTCGGAAATTTCAATAGAAGCAACAGGATTTCAGATAAGCAAAACGATCAGAAAAAATCAGATTTAGCAAGATTTTCTGAGACAAGAATGGAAGAATGTATAGGAGGAAGAAGACAGAAAGTCTACTGAGAAAACGGCTGATGGGTGTGCTTAATTTTCCTTTTGCCCCGAATATTTAAAAAAACAGCGAAGAACTTAAAGCGTCGCACTTTGACAGGATGAAATTCCTTAATAGTGGAGAAAAATTTATATAATATATAAAAATTATTTAACTAAATTCTACTATAAAAGAGAAATGCTTTATATGTTTTATTTATATAGTTAATTTGAAAACTTTCTTACTGCTCTTAATTATAAATTATGAGATATTACTAAATAAACATTTTTATTATAATATATTAAAGCTAAATTAAAACATAAGAAATTGAGAAATTAATAAAAACTAAATTATTAATAATTTAAAATATAAGAACAAATATTTGATTCAATAAAATTAAAAAATATTAAAGAAAAATACTAACAAAAATTTAAATTTATTATCTATTTAAATTTAGTTTAATCTTCGCTCTATATTTTCCAGATGTCCATAAATCTAAACATAAATTCACAGCAAAAGATAGCTTTGACAATAGATGTATACTTCAAAATCTTACTCTTTAAAGTTTAGAAAACTATATCTATCTTAATCTTTTTATTTTTAATTACTTGGAAGCATAACAATTTTTAAAAGAGCACTAAAATAAATCATTGCTAGTATATAAGCTGAAAAATATAAAAAGTCTCTATATCTTTTGATGAATAAGTTATCTACAACAAAAGATCAATTTTATTTCTTTAAGCATAGTCATAATGTAAAGTAGAAAACACTATTTATAATTGTGATGAAAAAAAGACAAAAAACATAAAAAATAATCTAAATGGACATACTTTCTCATTACAACCAAGTATTTAATAAAAGTAAAATCTAACATTAAATTATCCAAAAAACAAAATAACATATTAAAAGAAATTTCAGTATTCGGTAACAAAATTAACATCAGCGTTTAAAGTTACTTATAGAGCAATAATTTTTACACTTTTATCATAAGGTTTAAGGCTACTAGTTTATAATATTCTGTTGACTTATTATAATATTTCTATCTTATTAATTTTAATCAATGCAATAAGAAATAAGATAAACAGGAAGAAAAACACTCTCCTTATAAACTATATGCAATCCATTATCATCAGTACAACTATCATATAGCATATTTCCTTATTGATCCAAATCATTTAAATTTTGATAAAAATTGTTTAAATAATTAGGATGCTATTGTAAAAATTGATGACATTAAGCCTTTTATTAAACTCCAGTTATTACGTCGAATAATAAAATCTAATCAGTAAAATATATATCCTCTACTCTATAAGCAAATTATTTACATTTTTAAAAACTTTCATCAAAATAAATTCCAGCTCCATACTCCCTTTATTCTGAATTATTAATACTTAGACCCATTTCATTTGAAATTATTGTTTAAGGATTAGTTTTACTTGACCCATAAAATAGTAATTTTCTTTCTATTGGTTTTCCCTATTAGAGACTTTTTTAATTAACTTTTGTCTAAAATTTAATACATTATTCATAGTTTTAAATCTTTTAAATTCTTAGTATATTTTCGTCTTGTATCATTTATAAAATACTCTTAAATTCATAGCTGTTTTTCTTTAAGTTAATCAAGTTAAATTTATTTGTTTAATTTACTTAAATTTCGCTTTGCAAGTATTAATCATAACTGCATTAATAAATTAAACTATGCAACTGTTAACATTAGAAACACAAATAAGCTTCACAAAGCAAACACTGTCTAAAGGGTAATTCTTCTAGTTATTACTTCTTCTTTTATAGCAAATTATTTAAATAATAACTAGGAATTTCTTGAAACTTCGATACTTAAATTTTTATTTATTATATAAAATAACTTTCTAAACTAAGTTTCTTATTTTCCAGAACTTAGTCAATAAACTATATAATTTCCTTTCCACTTATCCTATCTTATTTAACTCCTTAATAGTTTAATAGTTCCTCTGCTTATTCTATATCATATTTTACTCACACTAGAGCTTAACAACTTTATAGCACTCCAAAATCTTAAGCTAATAATACTTTCAAGTAAAATAAGTAATTTTATAAAATTAGTTCTATATCTTTGATTTCTAGCTTTCTAACTTTAATTGTAGTAGAATTTAGAAGATCTTCCATTAAGATACTCTTCTTAGCACTATTAATAATAACGCATTCTTTGTTTCCACATTAGTTGCAGTCTATTATTTACTATTTTATCATTTTTCCTAACTTTATTTAATTTCTATATTTTTTGATTTGCTAACAGCTAAATGTCTAGTGTTCTTTGAAGCCACATTCAGTACAAATTTGTATATTGCAATTAATGCATAAAGAGCTTTTTATCTCGCATTAAACTTCTTGTAAAGTTTTGCATTAATAGCACTTTACTTATTTACTAACCTTTCCATTTAAGATCTGAGAGATATTTTCTATTTAACCTTTTTATGCAATTTCTTATATATCAGCTTAATGCAAATTTGAATTGCAAATATTACAGTTTATCTGTGAATCGATGTGATTACTTCTCATCTTATGAATTAAGTGCTTGAGACAAATAACATGTCCACAATTTTTTAACTTAAGTAAAAATTAGCTTTGAATACATGTATTACAAAGCTAGCATAATTTAAGCTTTTCTTTAATTTTTATTATTTTTATATCAGAAGTTTATCTTTCGTATTTCTAATTACATTTGCAATCAATAATAAAGTTAGCCATTCATATTAGATTTCAACTTTAACTGTATAGTTTTCATTTCAATCTCTATAAGATGCATTAGAAGCATTTATCGATTCATTAGTCTTCATTTTGCCTATTTCTCTTTTCTTTACTTTCAAACTTTATCGGGTGACAAGTAGAGAACTACTCTTAAGACACATCTTTTTATTTAGTTTATATCTCTAAATCAGAATCAGATTGATCTCTCAAAGTACTTTGTGTATAGTATTCATTATCCTCTTAAAATGCTTATCCTTCAAACTTACTTTTTAGGTTCTACAATTGTTTACTAGAACTCTTTTCTTTTTACATTATAAATAAAATAAAAAACTAGGTTAAATACCAAAGTTTAGAAAATAAAGTATTGTAAATAAACTTATAATATAATATTAGTTAGATTTGATATAACATCTTAATAAATAAATATATTTATTATATAAGATTAAACTAACTATTTTATATTCTTATTTAGTTACTCTTTTAATTTTCTACTTAATTATTATTATTTAAATCTTCTTTTTATTATTACAAAGTTAAATTAATTATACCTTATCAAATTTTATTATATAACCTTTATGTTGCTTTTTATTAATTGACAGTGAAGACTTAGTTTAATTTAATTATATTCAAAAAAAATTAAAATTATAGAGCGCGCAACTCTTTAATTAAAGTCTTTTGAAGTTTAAAAGCGTATTATGATATTTTCTTTCCTGTGCTAGGATCCTTTGGAAATTTTTTTTCTCTTATTGAGCCAGCGTCGAAGTGCTTCCCTTAAGAGACCTTAATCTCAGGCATCGTCACCATATTGTTACTTGATGCCTCGGTCTTGACATACTTGGTTCCAGCCAAGATTCTTGTTCATGTCTTCACACGTGGTACTTCCTAGTTACTGAGTATGTTTCAATGATAAGAGTTGTGCTCCCTATTTAAAATGAATGATAATAATAATTTGAATCTGTTTGGAGATGAATTATGATATAATGTAATTAATGGTAGAAACTTCTTGATTTAGTTCTTTTCTCTTATGTTTTCTGGTTTGTTTAGTTGTTATTATAAATGTTTTTCTTTGATTAAATAACTTAATAAGCAGTTTAATTTCTTTATTTGCTTGACATCAGAAAAGGTTTAATAAAATTTGTAGTGTTAGGATTATTTATAAAAGATGCTTATGCAATTTGGTATAGTATTGTTTATAGGTTTGCTTAATTATCTCTTCACTTTTTGAATTAGTAATTTTAAATTTTTAGCTAAATGAATATCTAAATATGGTGATAATTTTGATTTAACTTATTTTATTAATAGTAAAGTATTTAACTAAAGTATAATAATAAAAATGTAGAGTAGTTTGAGAAGAGACTGCTATTATTGACGATGATAAAAGTTGAAAGTTTATTAGAAACTGCTTTTACATTAGATAACTTTAAATAATCTAAATTTACTTATTTTAGGGTTTGTAAAATTTAAACTTAATTGCTTAAGTAGCTTAGTAATTTAACGAAGATACATAAAAATAGTGGTTTAATTAAATAGAAAAGAAATAAATAGCTTAGATTTAGTTATTCCTATATAAATTAAAAATAATTAGAAAATAATAAAAGTTGATAGCATAATTAAACAGTTTAATTCTTAAAGATTATTATAATCATTTGCTAACTTAAATTAAGATTCATATATTTCAACTAATTATAACTTCAAAACTAAATCATTGTCTAGAACTTTATAAAAATAATTTAAATCAAAAAACTAATTAAATATCTTTAAATTTAATTATAATGTCTTTAACAAATCCTATTTTAATCATATATTAATAAATAATAATAACTTCAAAAGTCTAAATAATCATTACAAATTTTAAACACTTTCCTGTTCTTACAAGTTTATCAAAGCTTTTAGTTTATTTAACTTTAGTAGTTTACATTCTATATTTTAATTATTCTAACTATATTTTAATTGGGTAGATTTCTATTTATTAAGAACATTTATTTTTATATATTCAATTAATCAATAATCAAATCCAAATTATCGAAAAAACTCACCAATCTAAACCTTAGTTCTAATTTAATACCTCAATCTTAAGTCTCAGTTAATTAACAAGAACCAACAATTCAAAAAAGCTAAATCTACTACTGTTAAGGATTGGGAAAACCTGAATTTTCCAATAAACTCAAAAATATTGAAAAATTCCATGAGCAAGAAAATATTTAGCTTTAATCCTTAATTGAGAAAATTAATACAAACTATAGATTATTAAAACGGAAAAATAGAATCTTCGGCTTCTTTTGTAAGATGAAAAAGGAAGATCAAGATTAGATAAGTTAAGTTTAGTTTTAAATTTAACCCATAATTTCCAATTTGTACTATTAGAGAAAAACCTAGCATCAAATCCATAGAAAATTAAAGAATAATTTCAATATAAAATAAAAAAAGCTAATCTCAAACAGAAAAGATGGAAATTGAACAAAAATTTTAAGCACAATAAAAGTTTTACTTCAAGCCCTAAATAAAACTTTACTGTTCTGTCGAAAGACTGGACATTTGTATTGAGGTAATATCTGAAGTGAAGAAGAGTACTTGAGCAGCACCAAAAATAATTTTGAACATAGAGGAAGTTATGATGTAACTACTTTAGAGATATTAATATAAAGAAGTCGGTATTAGTTAATTCAAGTGTGATACTAAACAAACAGGATTTTGATAATTAATAATAAAAAAAAATAGCTTCAAAAGGATAACGATGGCCTTATAATTTATTTAGAAAAACTGGAAAAAAATTAAAAGAAGAAGGAAGAACAATTCTATGAGCTTATTGAAGAGAAAGGAAGAATTATCTCAATTTGAAATTGATTCAGATTAAGAAATATATAGTTGAGAAATGAGTATAAAACTTTTTCGTCTTTAATTTGAGGAAACATTACTCTTATTAAAGATGACTCTAACCCTCTTAGTTAAAATAAATTATTTATTAAATATAAATTAATTAATTTATTTGTATTAAATAATGATTAAATCAAGAAAAATTTAAATAAAAATTAATTAGATAAATTATTTAAAATCTTTTTAGAATTGATATAGGCATGAAATTAGAATAAGTAAAGTAATTAATATAATAATATGCTTCTATTTTATCAGTAAATATTTTATTTTTTTATTACTTTATTAATTATAATATAAAATGGCTGCCTTCAAGAAGGGTTTTTTTACCACCTCCTCACAACAGGAGAAAACCAGAAGCATAAATTCTCACCACGTCTTCTTCAATTTAACGCTCTTCTTAATACAAATAATTAGAAATATCTAAAAGATTAGAAGAACTTATAATTATGTTAACTTCTACAAATTAAAATAAAGCAGATCTCTCCTATCAAAGGACAAGTAAGACTGAGATAAAAATTCAGAACAGGAAAGCTAACAAAACTCTAAACCTCCATTGAAAACTGAAAAAAGAGACCACTGAATCGATAAAAATAATAACGAAAAAATAAAAAATAAGCGAAGAAGGAAAGTAAGATAATTCATTATAGATACTATACCTTTGATTTAGACAATACGGAAATTGAATAAATGGACTCTTAATAGATGAAACAGCTGATTAATCAACTTATTAGAAACATATAAAACTCGAAGAGGAATTAAACTCCCAGAAGGAAGAGATGTTTGCAATAAGTCAGGATTTGATAAATCATGAAGATGATGATGAAATTCATATGGTAGACCGAAGAGATAAAGTCGGAGTTTATGAGCGAAATGAAATTTGGAGAATGATATTTGAATAATGCAAGAACAAGACGAGAAAAACTGAGTAAAACAAGATTCAAGACTCAAATTAATAGAAGAAACCTGTAGAAGCCTTCATAAGGAATTCCAATAGAAATATAGAAACAAGAAAAGATATTTCCTAGAGCGAGAATAAGATGCTACATTTGTAACAGTACTTGACATTTATGACGGAAATGGTCCAATAGAAAAAAAATGAATATCTGGAGAAATGTTAACTAATAGCAACAGAAGTAACGAGCGACGGAATTCTTCCCTTCGGAAATGGGAAAATCTGGAAAAAAAACTATCATCTCAGATTATATAAAAGAGAGAAGTCAATGAAAAAGTGCAATGTAAGGACAGAACATGAAGGAACGGAAGTTTTATACATTTAAAACTTCAATTAAGCCGGAAGGCGAACAGTTATTTTAATGATTAATGATTACTTGATTAATTATCTAATTTTTTATGCTAGATTAGAATTTAAATTTTATTGTTAAATTTCCATTGGATTGTCTGCAGTTAATTTCTTAATTAAATAGATACATAAAAGCATTTAAGCATAATTCTGAATTTGGGATTTTATTATCATTTTAGAGTTAGTTAATTTGCAAGTCAAGGCTGCTTATTTGCTGAATTAATTGCCGCAGTGCATCTTTTATTCTTTTGTACTTAGCCTTTAACGAATATATCTCAATCAAGTTATCTTATTGTTAGATAGTAGATTGATTTTAGGTGAATCGTTTCTAGGATACCAGAATAATCGTCAGGTACTAAGTAAAAATCTATAAGTGGACATTTTTAGTAAAGTTACATATTGACAGTTGAAATATTTTTGATTAAAATGTCTGTAATTTTATATCTTTTCAATCTCCAGAATTTTTTAAACTATTTTTATCTCCATAACTGAGAGTCCACCTTTGGATGGGACTATTCCAATTTTATCGGCATTTAAAATTCTTTCATATCATATCAAAAAATATTTTAATGTTTGGATTTAATTTATTTTTTATTTTAGAAAGAATAGCTTCATCCTATTGTGATATGAATGATAGATCTCCTTTATTATTTAAATGTTTACTTTTTTATATAAGATTAAAGAATTAATTCATAAATCTAAATAGTATCCTTATAATAATTAAAAACATATGCATAAATAAATTAAAATAATACCTATTATTTATTCATATCATATACAAAATGGCTTCTAAGAAACAGCAGAACTTTGAACATAACATTTAAACAGGAAAATTCTCTAAAAATAAAAAAGCGAAATAATTACAATGAGAGAAAGTGAGAAATATGATTGATATGACGAACATTAACCACTTGGAAATCCAGAATTAAAAAAACTTCCGGACACAAAATAAATAGAAATATTATCTAAGTCATTAAAAGAGTTTATGTTCAAAAATAGATACCTCACTGATAAAGTAGAAAAATTAGAAAAACTAATAATGTCTTTGCTTGAGAAACAATATTAATAATCATAAGAAATAGAAAACAAACTGGAACAAATAATTCTTTAAATTTAATAATAAATTCAGGTAACGCCATTTTCGTTTTAACAGAATCAATCAGATCCTATGGAAATAGAAAATGAAATCTCAAATTAAAATAAACAGTAAACAATAATTTAAAATAACTATTAAATTTAAATTAAATAAGTGTAACAGGAATAATAGAGTAAAAGAAGAATTAAATGCTAAGTGTGCAATAAATAACACCAATAAAAATATTGCTACTAACTAAGCGAAATTTAAAGAAAGAATAAATAAGATATTTTTAGAAAACTATTTAGGATATATCCAACATAAAGCGGAAAAATTTATAGAAAAAAAATTCTTTAATTCAAATCTTAATCCTTGGAGAAATAATTAGGAACGCTACATGCAGGAATAAAACTATTTAGGATATTAAAGGGGGTGTACTAATGAAGTGCTATACCGCCTAACTAAGCCTAGTAGGAACTCATGACAAACTAATGGAGACAAGCTGATAGAATAGGCCATCTGGCTGACTACTAAGGCTTTAACAAAGCTTTTTAACTTTAACTTTTTTTATTAATATTTTAATTTTAAATTTTAAAGCTTTATTATTAGAAGATTAAATGTTTAATTTTAGCATTTAATTTTATATTCATATTAGAGTGAAATTTTTATTGGAATTTGCTTCTTCAGAATAATGAATACTCTCAAATATTACTTAAAATAGAAATTTATTTCTTTCTTTAATTTTTATTTCTGAATTTATAATTTTAAATTTAATTTGTTCAGGCTTTCTTAAGTTTATTATAAGAAATAGCAAACTTCTCTTAACTAATTTTTATAAAAATAAGAATAATAAAGCAAGCCAAATTAATACTACCTTAACTGATTCAATACTGATAAACTCTAGAACCTTTAACTCAATCCGTCCAATAAAAATTATTACATATAAAATGAACTAAAAGAATTAAAAAATAGAAAAACTACTTTGGATATAATATTATTAAGAATATATTATGATATCTCTATGCTAGATTATCCTATTAAAAATAATAAATAACATAAAGACTAAGTAATAGAACTAATACCACAAATATTTTATTTCAATTTTTTTAATTCTAATATCAAATAAAATAATTTTAAGAAAAGTAAGAAAAGTGAAAAATAGTATAATATTAGTAAGCAAGCATTCCAATGGAAATTAAATCTTAATTATAGTAATAAGATACACATTAGATAAATTTTCATGTAAGAAAGATTCGGTGCTATATATATTAGAATCATCATCAATAAAAATAATGCTGAAAGAAAACAGAAATTGAAAGAAAGAATAAATAAGAAATAAATTATATTAAATTTTTTGCTTTTACCAATGCTGTCTGGATTAATATATAGGAAGAAGTTCTTTAATTCAAGAATTAATGAATAGAATAACAATTAAAGAAGAAGACAGTGTGATAACAAGGTTTTGGGAAAGATAAGGATAGCAGTCCAACAAAGTCCTTCGTAATCCTTCATCTAATTTGGAAGAGAGCGGGATCAAATAGAAGTTAACTGTGAAATTCTTTTATAAGCCAATAAAATTAATTTTATATTTTTATCATTTTTATTCTAAATGTTTTCTAATATGTTTATCGAAGTGGTAAGATATTTTAAAAGATTAAGTTGTATTAGAATTGCTATTTTACTTTATGTGTTGTAGTTTGCTTATCATATAAATATTTGATTTTATAGCACTCCAACCTAATTTATTAAGTTTTAAATACTTTATTTTTAGAAAATAAAAAAAGTTTAAGATATTATTCTTTTTATTTTAGAATTATTGAAAGTATTCTATTTTATAATTAATATTAGTATAGTATTTTTGTTTACTGAATGTAGTTTATTATTAAATTTGTATCTAGCTCTATTTAACTTTTGTTTGTGCTTAATAAGTTTTTCTTAAATTTCTTTTATTATTTAAGTGTTTATGACTATCTTTTAAAATATTCCATTATTTATTGATTATTTCCTAATTATGCTACTTTCCCATAAACCATTTTATAATTTTAAGGACATTAAAATTAATTTAAATGAAGCTATAAGTCTCACAGCATGACAAGCAAAAGCAATGACTACATGCATGACTTTAGTAATTTTATAAATTTAATTAAAAGATTCTCTACAGTATTGGTAAATATGATTCATAATTATTAAAGCAAAATTGAAATATAGAGTTAGGTTAATTTTAAAGTTAAGCATTAATAATTTGAATATAGAGAGTCAATTAATATATTAGAACATATAATAATTATAATATAATAATGAATTTTCCTTTAATATAACTCTAAATTTATAATTTTCTATAAAGAATTATTTTATAAAGTTTGCTTTTTAAGTTTAAATTTATGGTTTAAATTAAATTAAAACTACTTAAATTAAAATAGAGTAGATACAATTTATAGATATAATAGAAATCAATATTTTATACATATATAATAATCTTAACTATTTAGAAATATAATAACACAATCTTTTAACTTAATACTAGGAAAAAGGCTATTTCTAGTGCTTCACTAAAATTACATATAAATATTCCTTTATTATATCATTATTTATTAAATGTCACCTAAAAAATAACATACTCTCCATAAAACCTTATAACTCAAAGTAGAATATGGCTAATTATCTTTTCTTATTTAGATAGAAATTAAAAGTTAACAAAGGTATTAGTGATCTCTAAAATAATCATTGTAGCAGATTAAGTAAATTTTTACAGACAGAATAAGAAATTTTAAATACTAGAAACTATAAACCAGATCAATTATAAATATTAAAATACTAAATGGAATTAGAAAACATCCTGTAATAAAAACTGTTATTACAAAACGACATCAAAATGCTGATATTGCAAGCGTCTAGGGTATAAAATACGAAGTTTCTACAAATTAGACAAAAATAAGAGGATAATAGAAAGATTTGACAAAATGTATTTAGGATTTATTGTAATTAAGAATGTTTGCTTTACAGGAAAACACTTAATGTAAAAGTTCCCTATAATTAATAAACAGTTAATTAATTAAATAGAAAATGATTGGATTATAATTATAGGAATAAATAAAAACAATTTTAAATTCATAAAAACTCATGACAGTTAATTACCCAAGCAAGTTTGAGATAATTACTATTTTTAAACAGTAAATTGATATGTAGTAAATAAAATAAAAGATGACACTACAATAATAAATTATGTTATGTGTATTTTTAATTTAGCATTAAGAAAGTTATTATTAATTTATTTTAAGTATAAAAATAAAAGTTATTAATTAATTTAATTAAATTAATATTGCTAATAAATAATATCTAACATTTTAAAATTAAGTCTTTTAGAACATTTTATTTTCCTTTTATGTAAAATTGGATCAAATAAAATACTTTTTTCTGTAATTTTAAATATTCTGCATTTTAGTTACAACATTTTTAATTTGTATGAAAAGAAATGCTTTTAGAATAAGAGAACTTAGATTAAAAGTTTTAACTTATATAATAAATAAAAGGAAATTTAAAAATAGATATTATATTATAATCTTTAATTTTAAGCATTTTAGCTATTTATTATTTTTAATTTATTACTTAAATTAAAATAATACTCTTATATTTATACGCTTATAAACAATCCTTATTTTATGATCTTTTTATATTTTATTACTCTTTATGACTTAATTAAGAACTAAGTAAATTTACTAATATTATGCAGCTTTTTAAAGAAGATCTCTAAGATTATCTTGACTTATGTTATTTAAAAATATTAAGTTTATCTATTCTAAAATAAAAAATTTCCAAAATTTTCTAGTTTAATTAAGTTTAAGTTTTAAAATGTAATAACTAGTCATTAGTTAAAATTAATTGCATATTAATTTATATTCCAAAAGAGTTTTTTGACTTCTTTAATTGTAAGAGTTGCTTCTTTTAATTATAAAAGTTAGTAAATGTTTTTAAATTGTTTTTAATATTGTCTTTATCTCATTATTTTTCTTAATTTACTCCTATTTTCTACTCATCTTCAACTTCTTCCTTTTTTACTTCCTCCATTCTAGAATCTCAAGTCTTCTTGTCATTATTTTCCTGTTAAATATTTAATTTACAAATCAAAATACTCAATTTAATTCTTAAAAAGGAATTCATATTTTGATCTTATAGTATGAGATGTCTTTAATTATTATTTTTTCATTCTTTTTCGATATCAATCTCTTATACTAGAATAGTATATACATTTAAAAAATGCTTGAATGTCACATATTCTCCACACATACAATAGGGATTATCAAAAGGATAATTGACGATCTTAATGATCCTTTCGAAAATTAAAGTATTAGGTTCTAAGTTTATATATATTGATATTTTATCTTCTGTACTATTTGTTTAACTTAGCATAAGTAGTTCGCAGGAAATTGATATAGATTACTAAATTGCTCAGTTTAAATTTTAGCTGCTTTCATTCTCGTAAATCTTTTAGTAGCTGCATTATAGAAATATTGTAGTATCTTGTTTCTTATATGTTTAGTAAAAGTTGTAAGACTTGTGTTATTCTAGGAATTCTGCAGATTTATATTGTAAAAATTTGATAATTGCTGCACTTATTCACAGTATTGAAATCCTCTTTTCCAGACATTAATTAAAAGAGAGCCTATTGTTGATCTTGGAAAATCCATACTTTTTTATTTTATTTTATAATAGAAACCGAAGAATTTTATAGCCATAATGTGATTTAAAGGTAATCAATTCATAATTATACAGTATTACTCATTAAATGTTGAAATTTCTACTTAAAAAGCTTATTTTGAAATAATTTTCCTGCTTTATACAATTCTGTTCAGAACTCCAATTTCTCCTTTTTGAATACTTCATGGTACTAGTTCTCCTTCATACTCTACTTTAGGTAATAAAAAGGTTTGCATAAAGTTTTTAAAGTCAAAGTGTGACTTTTTATATCCCATTAGATAAAAAGCAATTTTTAATTGCAGCTATATATTTGAATGAGAATTATTTGATATAAGGATTAAAATTCTTCTTTTGATGTAGAATAACTCTAAATAAATGATTTGTTCTTTTTAAACAATTGGTTAATAATCTAATCATTAATTTAAGATTTATTATTTATATTGCTTCTTTAGAACTTTCAGATTTGCTAACATTGATCTTTAAGTGAGTTAATGAAAAACTTTACTTGCTTAGTTTATTAAATTCTACTTCTACTTTGCAGATTTGCTAGAAGATTCAAATTCTCTATCCATCTTCTGCAAGGGAAGTAGATACTCAAGGCCTGTCATTTTAATCTCAATTAGGTAATTTTACTTTTCAAATATCTAATTACAATATCATAATACAACAATACTAAAACTGGTCTATATGAACTTCCCTAAATAACTCCATTGTTGTATTATAATGTTCTAGTGATAATTCCATCTATAATAAATGAAGAATTTAGGTTTTAAAAAAATGATTCTAAAGCCTTTATTAGTCCAAGCGTTAGTTTAACTCTCTTAAGCTAAGCAAATAAAAGTTTTCTTTCTATTAAGTAAAACATTATTTCAACGTCTATCAATGTTGCGATTATCTTAATATTACCTTTAACTAGCTTCCAATAGTTATGAATTATCTGTAAATTACCTAAATCTATTAAGTAGTTTATCTATTGTTCATGAATCCCATTTAAGAAAGGTGAATAAGATTTATCTAATTGATTTATTTAAATTATTTGATATATAAGGTAGCTTATAATAATACTCAATACAAATAGTCGTTTACTACTTAAAATACTTATATTTTCGCTATTAGCTTTAAATGTATCTAAAGACTTTAATATTGTAAACTAAAATAAAAATAGTTTAAAGAGCATTATAAGTAGAAGAATTAGACACTGTTTCACAAATATTAAAGTAGATTGCTAGATAAAATTTTTATTAATAAATTAAATTAAATTAAGGGATAATTGAAAAGATGGTGGGAGCTGAGAATGACCTTCGTGACTAAAATTTCTGTTTTTATGGCTAGTTGCAAGTTCCTTTCCTGTCGCTGAGAAAGTCCTGGTCAGAGTCATTTTCTGAAGGGAAACTGTCTTTGAGATTATCCGCTTTTATAGTGGTTTGAAGCCTGGCTGCACATAGCGATGGAGTTCCCTAGCAGTTGTGCCTGGAGCACAACAGGATATCCCCGTTGTTCTATAAAAAGAGAACATCGGGTCGTGCAATCGGAAAGGAGTTTCCGGTTCAAAAACTTTTTCAGTTGAAATGAATTAATTAAATAAAATTAAGGATTAGATAAATAAACTAAAAGGAATAAATATTGCTATACCACTTTTATAATCTTAAATATTTACATTTTTATTAAACTTTTACTGAAGATAAGCAAAAAATTAATTAAACTGAAGCTGCTTATAAATAAAAGGCTATTTTATTAAATATAAAAATGGATGTCGGCTGCGTCTGGAGAACGAGTAGGTAATCTGGCGCAGTTTATACTGCATTACGAGTAATCTCGTACTAAACGCCACCACGGGGAAAGGTGGATAAGGTTGAGACATGCCTAACTTACCCCGAGGGTTCTCTCTAGCAGTATGAAAGTTTGTTGACGGGAGCCTTAATGACTTAATAACTTTTAAATTAAATCAAATTAAATAATTTTCGCCTTTCAGCTTAATAAAATAATTTTATGATATCACTCTCATTCTGAAACTCTTAGATCTTCATTATTGTTTTGATTTGATTTTTTTTAGTTTAGTTTCTCTTCTTCTTGTATCTTTGTTCATCCTAAACATAATTATTTAAGTCTTCTTTATTCAAATATTACTAATGGATTTATTTTTCCCTCAATCATTCTTAAAATCAAATTATTTGTTAATGTTTTTGTTTTATGCTAGACCATGTTTTTTTAATCTTAAGATCAATATCTTCTAGGATTTATTTATTCTTTTTTGTTTCTTAAACGACTTAATAACTATTTCTTATTTGGACCTTATTCAAGAAGACTGAAACATTTGACTCAAGATTCAAGACCATTTTCTAATCAGAGGATTCCCCATTTGGAGAAGCTGAATATACTTTATGGACGAAAAGAATGAAATAAAGCTTTTGAGAACACTTTTTTTAATATTAAATATTAATACTGAAAGAGCTGCGTGCCAACGAGCTCTATAATCATATTTATTATTTATTTAAAGAAAAATTTAATAATAGAAGCTAAAAAAATTAAAACTGAGCAGAAAAGAATAAAATAAAAATAAGCAAAATAAATAAAAATAAGTAAAAAAATAAAAAACTAAAATTTAATCTTAAAGAATTTCTAAGATAAATAACATTATATCATAATTAAATTCCAAACAGATTAAAAATAATTATTATATAATTAAATTAAACTAAGTCTTCACTGTCAATTAATAAAAAGCAACATAAAGGTTATATAATAAAATTTGATAAGGTATAATTAATTTAACTTTGTAATAATAAAAAGAAGATTTAAATAATAATAATTAAGTAGAAAATTAAAAGAGTAACTAAATAAGAATATAAAATAGTTAGTTTAATCTTATATAATAAATATATTTATTTATTAAGATGTTATATCAAATCTAACTAATATTATATTATAAGTTTATTTACAATACTTTATTTTCTAAACTTTGGTATTTAACCTAGTTTTTTATTTTATTTATAATGTAAAAAGAAAAGAGTTCTAGTAAACAATTGTAGAACCTAAAAAGTAAGTTTGAAGGATAAGCATTTTAAGAGGATAATGAATACTATACACAAAGTACTTTGAGAGATCAATCTGATTCTGATTTAGAGATATAAACTAAATAAAAAGATGTGTCTTAAGAGTAGTTCTCTACTTGTCACCCGATAAAGTTTGAAAGTAAAGAAAAGAGAAATAGGCAAAATGAAGACTAATGAATCGATAAATGCTTCTAATGCATCTTATAGAGATTGAAATGAAAACTATACAGTTAAAGTTGAAATCTAATATGAATGGCTAACTTTATTATTGATTGCAAATGTAATTAGAAATACGAAAGATAAACTTCTGATATAAAAATAATAAAAATTAAAGAAAAGCTTAAATTATGCTAGCTTTGTAATACATGTATTCAAAGCTAATTTTTACTTAAGTTAAAAAATTGTGGACATGTTATTTGTCTCAAGCACTTAATTCATAAGATGAGAAGTAATCACATCGATTCACAGATAAACTGTAATATTTGCAATTCAAATTTGCATTAAGCTGATATATAAGAAATTGCATAAAAAGGTTAAATAGAAAATATCTCTCAGATCTTAAATGGAAAGGTTAGTAAATAAGTAAAGTGCTATTAATGCAAAACTTTACAAGAAGTTTAATGCGAGATAAAAAGCTCTTTATGCATTAATTGCAATATACAAATTTGTACTGAATGTGGCTTCAAAGAACACTAGACATTTAGCTGTTAGCAAATCAAAAAATATAGAAATTAAATAAAGTTAGGAAAAATGATAAAATAGTAAATAATAGACTGCAACTAATGTGGAAACAAAGAATGCGTTATTATTAATAGTGCTAAGAAGAGTATCTTAATGGAAGATCTTCTAAATTCTACTACAATTAAAGTTAGAAAGCTAGAAATCAAAGATATAGAACTAATTTTATAAAATTACTTATTTTACTTGAAAGTATTATTAGCTTAAGATTTTGGAGTGCTATAAAGTTGTTAAGCTCTAGTGTGAGTAAAATATGATATAGAATAAGCAGAGGAACTATTAAACTATTAAGGAGTTAAATAAGATAGGATAAGTGGAAAGGAAATTATATAGTTTATTGACTAAGTTCTGGAAAATAAGAAACTTAGTTTAGAAAGTTATTTTATATAATAAATAAAAATTTAAGTATCGAAGTTTCAAGAAATTCCTTGTTATTATTTAAATAATTTGCTATAAAAGAAGAAGTAATAACTAGAAGAATTACCCTTTAGACAGTGTTTGCTTTGTGAAGCTTATTTGTGTTTCTAATGTTAACAGTTGCATAGTTTAATTTATTAATGCAGTTATGATTAATACTTGCAAAGCGAAATTTAAGTAAATAAAACAAATAAATTTAACTTGATTAACTTAAAGAAAAACAGCTATGAATTTAAGAGTATTTTATAAATGATAAAAGTATAGAAAAAAAATATACTAAGAATTTAAAAGATTTAAAACTATGAATAATGTATTAAATTTTAGACAAAAGTTAATTAAAAAAGTCTCTAATAGGGAAAACCAATAGAAAGAAAATTACTATTTTATGGGTCAAGTAAAACTAATCCTTAAACAATAATTTCAAATGAAATGGGTCTAAGTATTAATAATTCAGAATAAAGGGAGTATGGAGCAGGAATTTATTTTTATGAAAGTTTTTAAAAATGTAAATAATTTGCTTATAGAGTAGAGGATATATATTTTACTGGTTAGATTTTATTATTCGACGTAATAACTGGAGTTTAATAAAAGGCTTAATATCATCAATTTTTACAATAGCATCCTAATTATTTAAACAATTTCTATCAAAACTCAAATGATTTGGATCAATAAGGAAATATGCTATATGATAGTTGTACTGATGATAATGGATTGCATATAGTTTATGAGGAGAGTGCTATTCTTCCTGTTTATTTTATTTCTTATTGCATTGATTAAAATTAATAAGATAGAAATATTATAATAAGTCAACAGAATATTATCAACTAATAGCCTTAAAGCTTATGATAAAAGTGCAAAAATTGCTGCTCTATAAGTAATTTTAAACGCTGATTTTAATTTTGTTACCGAATACTGAAATTTCTTTTAATCTGTTATTTTGTTTTTTTTATTGCTTTCTATTAGATTTTACTTTTATTAAATACTTGGTTGTAATGAGAAAGTATGTCTATTTAGATGATTGTTTATGTTTTTTGTCTTTTTTTCATCACAATTATAAATGGTGTTTTCTGTTTTACATTATGAATATGTTTAAAGAAATAAAATTGATCTTTTGTTGTAGATAACTTATTCATCAAAAGATATAGAGACTTTTTATAGTTTTCAGCTTATATATTAGCAATGATTTATTTTAGCACTTTTTTAAAATTTATAATTCCAAGTAATTAAAAATAAAAAGATAAAGATGGATATAATTTTCTAAACTTTAAAGAGTAAGATTTTGAAACATACATCTATTGTCAAAGCTATCTTTTGCTGTGAAGTTATCTTTAGATTTATATATATCTGAAATATATAGAGTGAAGATTAAACTAAATTTAAATAGATAATAAATTTAAATATCTTTATTAAATTTAACATATTCTTATTTTTGTTAGTAATTTCCTTTAATATTTATTAATTTCAGTGAATCAAATACTTTTAAATATTTAATTATTAATAATTTCTTTGTTTTATATAATTTCTCTATTTTATATATTTAATTTAGATTTACCTTTTTAATAAAAATATTTGTTTGTAATATCTTGTACTTTTTAATAAAAAGTAATAAGAAAGTTTTAAAATTTACTATATAAATAAAGTATATATGGCATTTCATTTTATAGCTATAATTAATTTAAATAAATGAGATTAGAGAGCTCATAATACCTTAGCAGCGCGCAGTTCTTTATTCAATATTTTTAAAGTAAAAGGATTCATTTCTGAAATCTTCCACAGTGATAGCATTCCTTTATAAGTCTATCTCCTATAAGGCAGTTATCGGAATGCTTTCTAAGAGACCTTAGTATCTGGTAACCTTCAACAATAGCGTTATTATAAGATACCTTATATACCAAATAATTTAAATAAATCAGTTAGAGAAATCTTATTCACCTTTCTTAATGGGATTCATGAACAATAGATAAACTACTTAATAGATTTAGGTAATTTACAGATAATTCATAACTATTGGAAGCTAGTTAAAGGTAAGATTTAATTATGCACAACATTGATAGACGTTGAAATAATGTTTTACTTAATAGAAAGAAAACTTTTATTTGCTTAACTTAAGAGAGTTAAACTAACACTTGGACTAATAAAGGCTTTAGAATCATTTTTCTAAAACCTAAATTCTTCATTTATTATAGATGAAATTATCACTAGAACATTATAATACAACAATGGAGTTACGTGAGGAAATTTATACGTAATGTTTTAGTATTGTTGTATTATGATATTGTAATTAGATATTTGAAAAGTAAAATTACCTAATTGAGATTAAAATGACATGGCTTGGGTGTTAACTTCCCTTGCAGAAGATGGATGAGAATCTGAATCTTCTAGTAAATCTGCAAAGTAGAAGTAGAATTTAATAAACTAAGCAAGTAAAGTTTTTCATTAACTCACTTAAAGATCAATGTTAGCAAATCTGAAAGTTCTAAAGAAGCAATATAAATAATAAATCTTAAATTAATGATTAGATTATTAACCAATTGTTTAAAAAGAACAAATCATTTATTTAGAGTTATTCTACATAAAAAGAAGAATTTTAATCCTTATATCAAATAATTCTCATTCAAATATATAGCTGCAATTAAAAATTTATTTTTAACTAATGGGATATAAAAAGTTACTCTTTGACATTTAAAAACTTTATGCAAACCTTTTTATTACCTAAAGTAGAGTATGAAGGAGAACTAATACCATGAAGTATTCAAAAAGGAGAAATTGGAGTTCTGAACAGAATTGTATAAAGCAGGAAAATTATTTCAAAATAAGCTTTTTAAGTAGAAATTTCAACATTTAATGAGTAATACTGTATAATTATGAATTGATTACCTTTAAATCACATTATGGCTATAAAATTCTTCGGTTTCTATTATAAAATAAAATAAAAAAGTATGGATTTTCCAAGATCAACAATAGGCTCTCTTTTAATTAATGTCTGGAAAAGAGGATTTCAATACTGTGAATAAGTGCAGCAATTATCAAATTTTTACAATATAAATCTGCAGAATTCCTAGAATAACACAAGTCTTACAACTTTTACTAAACATATAAGAGACAAGATACTATAATATTTCTATAATGCAGCTACTAAAAGATTTACGAGAATGAAAGCAGCTAAAATTTAAACTGAGCAATTTAGTAATCTATATCAATTTCCTGCGAATTACTTATGCTAAGTTAAACAAATAGTACAGAAGATAAAATATCAATATATATAAACTTAGAACCTAATACTTTAATTTTCGAAAGAATCATTAAGATCGTCAACTATCCTTTTGATAATCCCTATTGTATGTGTGGAGAATATGTGACATTCAAGCATTTTTTAAATGTATATACTATTCTAGTATAAGAGATTGATATCAGAAAAGAATGAAAAAATAATAATTAAAGACATCTCATACTATAAGATCAAAATATGAATTCCTTTTTAAGAATTAAATTGAGTATTTTGATTTGTAAATTAAATATTTAACAGGAAAATAATGACAAGAAGACTTGAGATTCTAGAATGGAGAAAGTAAAAAAGGAAGAAGTTGAAGATGAGTAGAAAATAGGAGTAAATTAAGAAAAATAATGAGATAAAGACAATATTAAAAACAATTTAAAAACATTTACTAACTTTTATAATTAAAAGAAGCAACTCTTACAATTAAAGAAGTCAAAAAACTCTTTTGGAATATAAATTAATATGCAATTAATTTTAACTAATGACTAGTTATTACATTTTAAAACTTAAACTTAATTAAACTAGAAAATTTTGGAAATTTTTTATTTTAGAATAGATAAACTTAATATTTTTAAATAACATAAGTCAAGATAATCTTAGAGATCTTCTTTAAAAAGCTGCATAATATTAGTAAATTTACTTAGTTCTTAATTAAGTCATAAAGAGTAATAAAATATAAAAAGATCATAAAATAAGGATTGTTTATAAGCGTATAAATATAAGAGTATTATTTTAATTTAAGTAATAAATTAAAAATAATAAATAGCTAAAATGCTTAAAATTAAAGATTATAATATAATATCTATTTTTAAATTTCCTTTTATTTATTATATAAGTTAAAACTTTTAATCTAAGTTCTCTTATTCTAAAAGCATTTCTTTTCATACAAATTAAAAATGTTGTAACTAAAATGCAGAATATTTAAAATTACAGAAAAAAGTATTTTATTTGATCCAATTTTACATAAAAGGAAAATAAAATGTTCTAAAAGACTTAATTTTAAAATGTTAGATATTATTTATTAGCAATATTAATTTAATTAAATTAATTAATAACTTTTATTTTTATACTTAAAATAAATTAATAATAACTTTCTTAATGCTAAATTAAAAATACACATAACATAATTTATTATTGTAGTGTCATCTTTTATTTTATTTACTACATATCAATTTACTGTTTAAAAATAGTAATTACCTCAAACTTGCTTGGGTAATTAACTGTCATGAGTTTTTATGAATTTAAAATTGTTTTTATTTATTCCTATAATTATAATCCAATCATTTTCTATTTAATTAATTAACTGTTTATTAATTATAGGGAACTTTTACATTAAGTGTTTTCCTGTAAAGCAAACATTCTTAATTACAATAAATCCTAAATACATTTTGTCAAATCTTTCTATTATCCTCTTATTTTTGTCTAATTTGTAGAAACTTCGTATTTTATACCCTAGACACTTGCAATATCAGCATTTTGATGCCGTTTGGTAAGAAAATTTTTTGTTACAGGATGTTTTCTAATTCCATTTAGTATTTTAATATTTATAATTGATCTGGTTTATAGTTTCTAGTATTTAAAATTTCTTATTCTGTCTGTAAAAATTTCCTTAATCTGCTACAATGATTATTTTAGAGATCACTAATACCTTTGTTAACTTTTAATTTCTATCTAAATAAGAAAAGATAATTAGCCATATTCTACTTTGAGTTATAAGGTTTTATGGAGAGTATGTTATTTTTTAGGTGACATTTAATAAATAATGATATAATAAAGGAATATTTATATGTAATTTTAGTGAAGCACTAGAAATAGCCTTTTTCCTAGTATTAAGTTAAAAGATTGTGTTATTATATTTCTAAATAGTTAAGATTATTATATATGTATAAAATATTGATTTCTATTATATCTATAAATTGTATCTACTCTATTTTAATTTAAGTAGTTTTAATTTAATTTAAACCATAAATTTAAACTTAAAAAGCAAACTTTATAAAATAATTCTTTATAGAAAATTATAAATTTAGAGTTATATTAAAGGAAAATTCATTATTATATTATAATTATTATATGTTCTAATATATTAATTGACTCTCTATATTCAAATTATTAATGCTTAACTTTAAAATTAACCTAACTCTATATTTCAATTTTGCTTTAATAATTATGAATCATATTTACCAATACTGTAGAGAATCTTTTAATTAAATTTATAAAATTACTAAAGTCATGCATGTAGTCATTGCTTTTGCTTGTCATGCTGTGAGACTTATAGCTTCATTTAAATTAATTTTAATGTCCTTAAAATTATAAAATGGTTTATGGGAAAGTAGCATAATTAGGAAATAATCAATAAATAATGGAATATTTTAAAAGATAGTCATAAACACTTAAATAATAAAAGAAATTTAAGAAAAACTTATTAAGCACAAACAAAAGTTAAATAGAGCTAGATACAAATTTAATAATAAACTACATTCAGTAAACAAAAATACTATACTAATATTAATTATAAAATAGAATACTTTCAATAATTCTAAAATAAAAAGAATAATATCTTAAACTTTTTTTATTTTCTAAAAATAAAGTATTTAAAACTTAATAAATTAGGTTGGAGTGCTATAAAATCAAATATTTATATGATAAGCAAACTACAACACATAAAGTAAAATAGCAATTCTAATACAACTTAATCTTTTAAAATATCTTACCACTTCGATAAACATATTAGAAAACATTTAGAATAAAAATGATAAAAATATAAAATTAATTTTATTGGCTTATAAAAGAATTTCACAGTTAACTTCTATTTGATCCTGCTCTCTTCCAAATTAGATGAAGGATTACGAAGGACTTTGTTGGACTGCTATCCTTATCTTTCCCAAAACCTTGTTGTCACACTGGCTTCTTCTTTAATTGTTATTCTATTCATCAATTCTTGAATTAAAGAACTTCTTCCTATATTTTAATCCAGACAGCATTGGTAAAAGCAAAAAATTTAATATAATTTATTTCTTATTTATTCTTTCTTTCAATTTCTGTTTTCTTTCAGCATTATTTTTATTGATGATGATTCTAATATATATAGCACTGAATCTTTCTTACATGAAAATTTATCTAATGTGTATCTTATTACTATAATTAAGATTTAATTTCCATTGGAATGCTTGCTTACTAATATTATAGTTTTTAAATTACTATTTTTCACTTTTCTTACTTTTCTTAAAATTATTTTATTTGATATTAGATTTGAAGAAATTGAAATAAAATATTTGTGGTATTTGTTCTATTACTTAATCTGCCAATTTAAATCTTTATACTAATTATTATTATATCTTTTTAATAGATTCATCTAGCATAAGATTATCATGATTTATTTTTTATAATATATATCCAAAATTTCCTCTAGTTTTTCTATTTTTTATTATTTTAGTTCATTTTATATATTACTTATTCTTTTTTGGACGTATTAAGCAAAAGGTTCTTGAGATTATTAGTATTGAATTGGTTAAGGTAGGCATTGTTTTGGTTAGCTTAATTATTTTTATTTTTATAAAAATTAGTTAAGAGAAATCTGGTATCTCTTAGATAACAAAGTTTTATTTTTTAAGAAAGTCTGAAGATATTAAATTTAAAATTATAAAGTTCCAACCTTAGTACAATTACAGATTAATAGAATAGAAAATGGCAATAGCATTAGTTTATAAAATACATCTATTTATAAAATATTTTCTAATTAATAGTAACTGAAAAGCTACCTATTTCTATAGTTAATAGATTCTAAAAACTGTAAAATAATATTAAAAAGAATAGTATTAAATTGACGATTTCGAAGCTCATAAAATATCAGACTTTAAAAAAGTATGTTAAAATTATATATTCAGAAAAGAAAAGTTAACGTAACAAATAACTTCTATTTTGAGTAATAATTTTAGAATATGTATAATTCTGAAGAAGCAAAGTATAATAAAAATTTATTATGCTCTTATATGATTGCATCGAATATAAGATTAAATGATATAAAAATAAGATTATGTAGAAAAAATGTTTTTTTGAATTTGGAGTACAATAAATCGATAAAATTTTGTAAGATTTTAAGTAAATATATAAATTGGATTGTCGAGCATGTAGCATTTAATTGGTGCGCAGCCTTCAAATTAAGTTTTTTAAGTTGTAAAAATTTCTTATTTGAGGTTATCCATTGTAATAACACCTCAGAAATCTTGTCTTTTAATAGAGCATGATCAGAGTGATGTTCCAAGAGAACTAATCGTCTGATATGTTTCCCTAGTTCTATTTTAAGTCTCCAGTTCTTTCTTCTTGGTTCCTGCCAAGATTCTTGCTCAGTTCATCGTTCCTAGGGTACTTCCTGGTATTAGAGTTTAAGTTAATGTCAATGGAGAATGATAATTCCTAATTAAATTATATTAAATAAAGAATGCTAATTTTGAGCTTTAGTATTTATTTTTTGTGATAATAATCAGCTTTAAGAAAAAATAAAATAATAAAAGTGGATCTAGCATGCATATCATACAAATAAATATCATTCTTTCTAAAATTTAAAGCAAATAATTAAATCTAAACCTTAAGATATTTTTAATATAATACGAAAGAATTTTAAATGTCAACAAAATCAAATTTGTTTTATGTGAAACTGAATTTTTCGGTTGTGGAAATAGAAATAGATTCAAAAAATCTGGAGAATGAAAGGTTATAAAATTACAAGCATTTTAAGCAAAAAATATTCCGATTGGTAATATATCACTTTACTTTCAAGGTCCATTTGTAGAATTTTACTTAGCGTCTGTCGATTATTATAAGTGATAAAAAAGAGAAAACTAAATGAAATATTAAATAATGAAATATTAAATAAAATGAAGATACTTTAAATTAGTTTCTAATATATAATTTATTTAGCTTTAGTCATCTAATACATTAAAGTTCCAATACTTTTAATTAAAAACATTTATAAATAATAGGTTAGTATTTTTATTTTATTTATACATATTTATATTTTTAAATGATGGTAAGGCTATTATTTAGTTTTAAGATTTGCTTTTTCTTACTATATTTTAAATATTTAAGAAATATCTAATCTCATAAAATAAAATTTATAAGATAGTTATAGAGATAATTATTTATAAAATGAGATAAAAGTCTGCTATCAAAAGCTTTTTTAATAGCCTATTTATAATAATTTATGTAGATTTATTCAATCATTTTTTGAAATATTTTGCATTTATAGCTTTATTAAATAAATTATAAAATCTAGCAAAGCATAGTCTAAAAATTATTATAAGATTACGATAAAGATTCATCTAAATTTCGAAGAATCAAGAGCACATTAAATACGAAAAATTAATAAGAAAAGTGATCATACTTAGACATCTCTTATTTTAATGAAATCCATGTAAATAAGTCAAATAAGTTTATCATTAAAAATACCTTAAATCTTTGTTACTTAATAATTGAGTTTTTATCTCCTAATTAAAATGGTAAAAAGGTGCAACAAGGTATCCAGCTTATGAAGAAGAACAACTTAAACTTAAAAAACATTTATACGAATATTAAGAAACTGATTAAGGGCTAAGTACAAGAAAAAATGTCTTCTGAAGTTTGCAATAAAGCCAAATATTATATCTAGAATCCATTCTTAGAAAATATGAATAATTAAGTGTAAAAATAGATTATATAGACAAGCAGTAAAAGGAAAGGATCCTCTTAACTAGAGAGATAAAGTTAGCGATCTTATCAATTGTAATTTAAGATGTTCAGGTTCAAAAATAGAAAAAAAGAAAAGAAGAAAGTATTATTGCAATAAAAAAATATTTTTATATAAGATGCTAAAAATATATATCATTTAAAAATTATTATATAATATTTAAGCTGAAAGGTGAACAATATTTAATTTAATTACATAATATAATATTTTCAAAAAGGGAGGAGCAATCCTCAAGCTGAGATTAACTTTGCCCATAGCACCAAGAAAGTACTTCAGAAGCGACTTACCGAGCAAGAATCTTGGCAGGAACTAAGAGGAAAGAACTGGAAGCATTGAGTAACGGTTGAAGGATGCCAGACTATTATGTCTCTTGGGGCATCACTCCGACCATACTCTATTAAAAGATACAATTTCCAAAAGAGCGAAGCAATGGAGGAAACTTCCAAGGAGAAATTTTACTTACTTAAAAAAATTAATTTAAAGAACTGCGCACCATTGATAGTGGTACGGGGTATATAATCGAGTTTATTTATTTATTTTTTACAGAAAAACCGAAAAAATAAAAAAAATTATAAAGATAATAAAGGATAGTATTAATTGATGATTAAAAATTTACTGCGAAAGCCAAGAAGAAATAAATTGTAAAAAAGAAAACAAACCAACAAAAAAGAAGCTAATAATTAAAAGAATTTGACAAAATCTGAAAATAATGGATTAAGAAATTTAATTTTTATTACCTCTTTACAATGGAGGTCGATAGTAAATGATTTGAGATTCATTAAGGAAACGAATCATTATTTTATTAATATTAACATTGATATTTAACTATATTTTTGTTTAAATCTGAAATAAAGTTCAATTAAAATTTCTAAAATAAAAAATTATATAATTGTTCATTAGAAAATAAAAAATTGTTTTAAGGTTTCTTACTATATCATAATAAATTTTATACGAATTTAAATAAATAAAAATGTTCTTATGCTTTATACTTAAACTAGTTATACATTTCAATTAATTTTCCTTAATTTAAATTTAATTAATTTAAATTTAATTTTTACTTTTGTAAATATAAAAAAATTATATTTTGGAATTTATTATTTTTAATTTTTGAATAAAAATTTTAAAAATATAGATTTAAACTAAAAATATTTTTTACAAGTAAATTTAATTTTATATGTAAACTTAAGCTAAAAAGCTTTATATAACAGCTTTACCTACTAGCTAAAGTATTTAAAAGATTCTATTAGAAATAGATAAATAAGTTAACTAATATTTCCTTATAGCTCTAAATTGATTAAGTAAAATATTAAATGTTAATATTTTTATATAAGCTTATATTTACATATATATGCTTATTTCTAATTTTAAATGTAGTGCTTATATTAACTTTGTTTAAGTAAAGAAGACTATTTATAATATTTATAATGCTGTATGATATTTTTTAAATAAGTATTATTTGTAAAATGTAAGGTAGTAATTATTTAAGAAATAAAAGTGCTTTTAGGTTATAAATTTATAAAATTAAAAATCTATTAACTAAACTAATTTTAGGAAACTAAAAATAGATTATTTGCTAGAAATCTTTTATTTAAAATTAGAAGTTAAACTAATAAAATGTTGATAGCAATACTACATATAATATTAAGAGCAATTGTTAGTTTATTTTTAGACTTTTAAATAATATTATCTAAATTTGTAAACTGTTTAAAGAAACAAAAATATATAATCTGATAATAAATTAAACATATTCATAATATAAAATCTCTAAATCAACAATTTCAGTTATAATTTATTTTTATTGCTTTATTTAACTTTTGTAAATTTAAATGTAAGGCAGCTGGGTCTGATAGAATAAAGGGTGAACTCATCAAATATACTGGAGAAGAGATACAGTTAATAATGTCCTGCTCTATCAATAATATGTTAAGACTCTTAAGAACTCCATAAAAATTTAATGTCTCCATCAACATCCTTATTTTTAAGAAAGATACTAAGAGTTATTGAAAAAACTGAAGACTAATTTCGCTTATTAACACTATGCTGAAAATCTAAAACAAGACTTTAGCAGAAAGGATTTATAAAATTCTTTAAGAATGTAATCTCATACATCCAGCTTGAATGAAATCCCTCAAGAAGAGACAAATATCTCACTAAATATGATCATTATAGCAGATTATTGCCTCTTTAGAGTGGCAGATTATTGGCCTCTTTAGAGTGAAGGAAAAGGATAAGTAAAGATGGTAACCACTCTTATTGATGAACAAGAAGATGTTCGACGGCATTGAGAGAAAAATACTTTTTTTAACATCTTGGGAGATTAAAACTACTTATGGGATTGATACTGACACAGAGTCTTTCTATAATAGCTTGAAATCCTCTTTTCTCATCGATGGGTAAACTACTCGCAGAATTCGTTCCAACAATGGAGTTATGCAAGGGGGTTCATATGATCCTGTACTCTCACTCTTATATGATGATATAGTAATCAATCATTTGTAGGAAAGAAATAAACAACTAGGCATTAGTCTGCACAATATGAACTTCGTATGCAGAGTATGGGCAGACAACCTTATATTCTTTCTATTCTGCTAAGATGATGTAATAACTTGTAGATTAATTAAACAGAGTTTTTCAGTGAATTTTTCTTTAAATAAGCACTTGTAAATGTGAAGCAATCCTATTTGTTTTAAAAAGAAAAGAGCTAAAAATATTGAATTTAATTTGAAGCTGGAAAGTGTATCAATCAGAAGAACTAAGTGACTTACCTTGGAGTCATAGTACAAGAAAATGGGAATTTTATCAGCCAATGTAAACAAAGAACTTTAAATTATTTGGAATCGGTAAAGAACGAAATTTATACTCTCAGTAGATACAAGAATGCTACTCCCTGATTTACAAAAGGCTCCGTCGCATGTTTACACTGTCTAAGGATGAATACAGTGAGGAACTGGCTCCTTGAGCTGTAATGAGAGATTCATAGAGAAGATAAACAAAAATATGTGTATAGTGGCGAGGAAGGCTTTACAATCATCTATCATGTCTTTAATTAGGTTTGTTATATAGACCTTAACTGACTACCATTTGAGCATATATAGGCTAAACGCTTTTTCTGGTTCTACTTTAAAAAAGAAAAAAAATTAGGACTTATCCAGAATCTGATAAAGAAAGACTCTTTGAATGTATTTGAAACTAAAAACTTTAGTAATTTTAGTAAATAAAAAAGATACTTTAGTTTTATGGAATTAATAATGACGATCAAATTATGTATTATAACTAACTTTCTAATGAAAAATTTATCGAAGATATAATAAGAAACAAATTTTATTAAGAAGCAAATCATGCTATAGAGATATCGACTCTAAATAAACTAACATTTCACTTCTTAAAGAAAAAAAGATGCAGACTTTAAAATAAAAATTTGCACAGAAATCTACTATAAAATAATTGAAATTGTATGACAAAGAAAAATAAATAATTGGAGCCTTAAGAAGAACGGTAAGAAAGTATAATAAGCAGTGGAGATAAATTGGAAGATGAAAAGAACGATGTTGAACTTAATGAACATAATTGGAATGAAGTAACTGATTCATATCAGTAACTTAATTTAATTAACATTTTATTAAAGTGATTTCTTCTTCTAACTTTTTAAATTAATTTAATTTACTTCTAATAATTATCTACAATTCGTAATAAAGAAACTTGCTTAAAGTTTGATATTAACTTTCAAATGCTATAAATAAATTAATGTAAAATTGCTTTATTTTTTTATTATTATATATATATAAAATGGCTTCTAAGAAATAACAGAACTTTGAACAAAACATTTAAGCAGGAAATTCTCTAAAAAATAAAAAAGCGAAATAATTACAATGAGTGAAAGTGAGAAGTATGATTGATATGACGAACATTAACCACTTGGAAATCCAGAATTAAAAAAACTTCCGACACAAACTCAAATAGAAATATTATCTAAGTCATTAAAAGAGTTTATGTTTAAAAATAGACACCTCACTGATAAAGTAGAAAAATTAGAAAAACTAATAACGTCTTTACTTGAGAAACAATATTAATCATCATAAGAAATAGAAAACAAACTGGAACAAAGAATTCTTTAAATTTAATAATAAATTCAGGTTACGCCATTTTCGATTTAACAGAATTAATCAGATCCTATAGAAATAGAAAATGAAGCCTCAAATTAAAATAAATAGTAAACGTTTATTTAAAATAAGTAGTAAATTTAAATTAAATAAGTGTTACAGGAATAATAGGTTAAAAGAAGAATAAAATGCTACATATGCAATAAATAACACCAATGAAAATACTGCTACTAACTAAGCGAAATTTAAAGAAAGAATAAATAAGATATTTTTAGAAAACTATTTAGGATATATCCAACATAAAGCGGAAAAATTTATAGAAAAAAATTCTTTAATTCAAATCTTAATCCTTGGAGAAATAATTAGGAACGCTACATGCAAGATGAAAACTATTCAGAATATTAAAGGATGGTGCACTAATGAAGTGCTACACCGCCTAACTAAGCCTAGTAGAAATTCAAGACAAACTAATAGATAAAAGCTGATAGAATAGGTCAGATGGCTGACTACTAAGGCTTTAACAAAGCTTTTTAACTTTAACTTTTAACTTTTTATATAAAAATATGGATATCGTTCGTGATCAGCAAAATTAGTAGGTAATCTGGTGCAGTTTATACTGCATTGTGAGTAATCTCGCACTAGATGCCACTACGGGGATGGATGTACTAGTTTGGAAGAGATAAGGCTAATTTGCCTGAGGGTTCTCGCTAGCAGTATGAAAGTATGACTGACGCGCTGCTAATGACGTAACTAGTAATTCTTATTTAATCTTATTCAAGAAGACTGGAGCATTTGGTTCAAAATTCAAGAATAATTTTTAATAAATAAATTTCCCATTTTGAGAAACTGATGTGACTATTTTGATGGCTATCATTTGATGGTTAGAATAACAACATGAAATAAAATCACACTTTTTTAACATTAATATTAATAATAAAATAGCTGAGTGACAAAGAGGCGGTATGCGCTCTATAATAATATTTATTTATAATTATATTGAAATAATAATATTTATTTTACTAAAGAATCAAAATAATTATAAAGTTAATCATTTATTAAATAAATCTTTAATTAATTTTAAACTTAAAGAGTTTTGGACTGCAACTTCTTACAATTTAACGACCCCAACACTCCCTTCATGGGATAACGGGGATATACTGTTGCTTTCGAAAAGCAGCTGCCAGGGAGCTCCATCGCTATGGGCAGCCAGGCTTCAAGTCCCTACCTGGAGTGGATAATCAAAAGGAAGGCGTTCCCTTGCAAAGGTTGACTTTGACCAGAGACTTTCTCAGCGACAGGAAAGGAACTTGTTCCTAGCCATAAAACCAGAAAGTATGATTCAGAAGGTCAATCTCAGCTCCCACCATCTTTTTAATTATTAAATAAATCTTTAAGCATTAACTCTTTATTACATTAATTATCCATAACTTAAATAACCATTGTAAAGAGTAACGATAAAACGGAAATAAGAATTATAAGAATTATAATAATTATAATAATTATAATAATTAAATAATTAAATGTAAAACCATTCAATTATAATTATAAGTTAATTAAATTAGCTATAACTATATAGAAAATCATTAAACTTGCTTTACTTATATGATTAATTTAAAAATTTACTTATTGCTCTTTATTATAAAAGAAAGATATATATCTAAACTAAAATATTTTAAAGATATCTGAAATAAGGAATTTATATATATTGAGTATAAGAAAATCAAAAGGATAAATATTTAAAATATTAAGAGATTATTTAACTTACCTAATCTTAAGAAATACTAAAAGCAAATTGTAACAAAATATTAGAATATGTTAAGCTTATTAATTTAAAATAAAGGAAGAAAATTAATAATTAAATATATATTATCTATTAAGTCTATCTTATTCTTTGCTCAATTCTTTTCACTTGCTGAGAAATTAAAAAGCAAAAATATAATATAGAATAACTTTAGTTCAAAATTCATGACTGAAAAAACTTTTCTATTCAGATATCGAAACTAAAATAATATTTAACTCTTTAATTTAAATTACTTGAAATATTAAAATCTTCCAAAAAAATGCACAAAATTATCATAATTAATACATAATACGAGAATCGTAATAAGCCTCTAAATATTTTGATGAATAAATTATCTACAACAAAAGATCAATTTTATTTCATTAAACATAATCATAAAACAAAGTAGAATGCACCGTTAAGAATTATTATGACATCTAGACAAAAAACATAAGCAATACTTTAGATAAATAAATATTTTAACCAAATTATAATATCATGAGAAAGTCAAAATTAAAGGTAAAATATGAGAAATACTATTAAGTAAATTTAAATTCAAGTAATTATTTAGAAAAGTGAAATTATTAACCATATAATATTACTAGTAGAGAAACAATTTTTACACTTTTATCATAAGGTTTAAGGCTACTAGTTGATAATATTCTATTGACTTATTATATTATTTCTATCTTAATAATTTTAATCAATGCAATAAGAAATAAGATAAACAGGAAGAAAAACACTATCTTCATAAACTATATGCATTCCATTATCATCAGTACAACTATCATATAGTATATTTCCTTGCTAATCCAAATCATTTAAGTTTTGATAAAAATTGTTTAAATAATTAGGATGCTATTGTAAAAATTGATGATATTAAGCCTTTTATTAAACTCCAATTATTACGTCGAATAGTAAAATCTAATCAGTAAAATTCCAATCTTTTACTCTATAAGCAAATTATTTACATTTTTAAAAACTTTCATCAAAATAAATTCCTGCTCCGAATTCCCTTTATTCTGAATTATTAATACTTAGACCTATTTCATTTGAAATTATTGTTTAAGGATTAGTTTTACTTGACCCATAAAATAGTAATTTTCTTTCTATTGGTTTTCCCTATTAGAGACTTTTTTAATTAACTTTTGTCTAAAATTTAATACATTATTCATATTTTTAAATCTTTTAAATTCTTAGTATATTTTTTTTCTATACTTTTATCATTTATAAAATACTCTTAAATTCATAGCTGTTTTTCTTTAAGTTAATCAAGTTAAATTTATTTGTTTAATTTACTTAAATTTCGCTTTGCAAGTATTAATCATAACTGCATTAATAAATTAAACTATGCAACTGTTAACATTAGAAACACAAATAAGCTTCACAAAGCAAACACTGTCTAAAGGGTAATTCTTCTAGTTATTACTTCTTCTTTTATAGTAAATTATTTAAATAATAACTAGGAATTTCTTGAAACTTCGATACTTAAATTTTTATTTATTATATAAAATAACTTTCTAAACTAAGTTTCTTATTTTCCAGAACTTAGTCAATAAACTATATAATTTCCTTTCCACTTATCCTATCTTATTTAACTCCTTAATAGTTTAATAGTTCCTCTGCTTATTCTATATCATATTTTACTCACACTAGAGCTTAACAACTTTATAGCACTCCAAAATCTTAAGCTAATAATACTTTCAAGTAAAATAAGTAATTTTATAAAATTAGTTCTATATCTTTGATTTCTAGCTTTCTAACTTTAATTGTAGTAGAATTTAGAAGATCTTCCATTAAGATACTCTTCTTAGCACTATTAATAATAACGCATTCTTTGTTTCCACATTAGTTGCAGTCTATTATTTACTATTTTATCATTTTTCCTAACTTTATTTAATTTCTATATTTTTTGATTTGCTAACAGCTAAATGTCTAGTGTTCTTTGAAGCCACATTCAGTACAAATTTGTATATTGCAATTAATGCATAAAGAGCTTTTTATCTCGCATTAAACTTCTTGTAAAGTTTTGCATTAATAGCACTTTACTTATTTACTAACCTTTCCATTTAAGATCTGAGAGATATTTTCTATTTAACCTTTTTATGCAATTTCTTATATATCAGCTTAATGCAAATTTGAATTGCAAATATTACAGTTTATCTGTGAATCGATGTGATTACTTCTCATCTTATGAATTAAGTGCTTGAGACAAATAACATGTCCACAATTTTTTAACTTAAGTAAAAATTAGCTTTGAATACATGTATTACAAAGCTAGCATAATTTAAGCTTTTCTTTAATTTTTATTATTTTTATATCAGAAGTTTATCTTTCGTATTTCTAATTACATTTGCAATCAATAATAAAGTTAGCCATTCATATTAGATTTCAACTTTAACTGTATAGTTTTCATTTCAATCTCTATAAGATGCATTAGAAGCATTTATCGATTCATTAGTCTTCATTTTGCCTATTTCTCTTTTCTTTACTTTCAAACTTTATCGGGTGACAAGTAGAGAACTACTCTTAAGACACATCTTTTTATTTAGTTTATATCTCTAAATCAGAATCAGATTGATCTCTCAAAGTACTTTGTGTATAGTATTCATTATCCTCTTAAAATGCTTATCCTTCAAACTTACTTTTTAGGTTCTACAATTGTTTACTAGAACTCTTTTCTTTTTACATTATAAATAAAATAAAAAACTAGGTTAAATACCAAAGTTTAGAAAATAAAGTATTGTAAATAAACTTATAATATAATATTAGTTAGATTTGATATAACATCTTAATAAATAAATATATTTATTATATAAGATTAAACTAACTATTTTATATTCTTATTTAGTTACTCTTTTAATTTTCTACTTAATTATTATTATTTAAATCTTCTTTTTATTATTACAAAGTTAAATTAATTATACCTTATCAAATTTTATTATATAACCTTTATGTTGCTTTTTATTAATTGACAGTGAAGACTTAGTTTAATTTAATTATATTCAAAAAAAAATAAAATTATAGAGCGCACAACTCTTTAATTAAAGTCTTTTGAAGTTTAAAAGCGTATTATGATATTTTCTTTCCTGTGCTAGCATCCTTTTGAAATTTTTTTTCTCTTATTGAGCCAGCGTCGAAGTGCTTCCCTAAAGAGACCTTAATCTCAGACATTGTTCTCCATATTGTTACTTGATGCCTCGGTCTTGACATACTTGGTTCCAGCCAAGATTCTTGTTCATGTCTTCACACGTGGTACTTCCTAGTTACTGAGTATGTTTCAATGATAAGAGTTGTGCTCCCTATTTAAAATGAATGATAATAATAATTTGAATCTGTTTGGAGATGAATTATGATATAATGTAATTAATGGTAGAAACTTCTTGATTTAGTTCTTTTCTCTTATGTTTTCTGGTTTGTTTAGTTGTTATTATAAATGTTTTTCTTTGATTAAATAACTTAATAAGCAGTTTAATTTCTTTATTTGCTTGACATCAGAAAAGGTTTAATAAAATTTGTAGTGTTAGGATTATTTATAAAAGATGCTTATGCAATTTGGTATAGTATTGTTTATAGGTTTCCTTAATAATCTCTTCACTTTTTGAATTAGTAATTTTAAATTTTTAGCTAAATGAATATCTAAATATGGTGATAATTTTGATTTAACTTATTTTATTAATAGTAAAGTATTTAACTAAAGTATAATAATAAAAATGTAGAGTAGTTTGAGAAGAGACTGCTATTATTGACGATGATAAAAGTTGAAAGTTTATTAGAAACTGCTTTTACATTAGATAACTTTAAATAATCTAAATTTACTTATTTTAGGGTTTGTAAAATTTAAACTTAATTGCTTAAGTAGCTTAGTAATTTAACGAAGATACATAAAAATAGTGGTTTAATTAAATAGAAAAGAAATAAATAGCTTAGATTTAGTTATTCCTATATAAATTAAAAATAATTAGAAAATAATAAAAGTTGATAGCATAATTAAACAGTTTAATTCTTAAAGATTATTATAATCATTTGCTAACTTAAATTAAGATTCATATATTTCAACTAATTATAACTTCAAAACTAAATCATTGTCTAGAACTTTATAAAAATAATTTAAATCAAAAAACTAATTAAATATCTTTAAATTTAATTATAATGTCTTTAACAAATCCTATTTTAATCATATATTAATAAATAATAATAACTTCAAAAGTCTAAATAATCATTACAAATTTTAAACACTTTCCTGTTCTTACAAGTTTATCAAAGCTTTTAGTTTATTTAACTTTAGTAGTTTACATTCTATATTTTAATTATTCTAACTATATTTTAATTGGGTAGATTTCTATTTATTAAGAACATTTATTTTTATATATTCAATTAATCAATAATCAAATCCAAATTATCGAAAAAACTCACCAATCTAAACCTTAGTTCTAATTTAATACCTCAATCTTAAGTCTCAGTTAATTAACAAGAACCAACAATTCAAAAAAGCTAAATCTACTACTGTTAAGGATTGGGAAAACCTGAATTTTCCAATAAACTCAAAAATATTGAAAAATTCCATGAGCAAGAAAATATTTAGCTTTAATCCTTAATTGAGAAAATTAATACAAACTATAGATTATTAAAACGGAAAAATAGAATCTTCGGCTTCTTTTGTAAGATGAAAAAGGAAGATCAAGATTAGATAAGTTAAGTTTAGTTTTAAATTGAACCCATAATTTCCAATTTGTACTATTAGAGAAAAACCTAGCATCAAATCCATAGAAAATTAAAGAATAATTTCAATATAAAATAAAAAAAGCTAATCTCAAACAGAAAAGATGGAAATTGAACAAAAATTTTAAGCACAATAAAAGTTTTACTTCAAGCCCTAAAAAAAACTTTACTGTTCTGTCAAAAGACTGGACATTTGTATTGAGGTAATATCTGAAGTGAAGAAGAGTACTTGAACAGCACCAAAAATAATTTTGAACATAGAGGAAGTTATGATGTAACTACTTTAGAGATATTAATATAAAGAAGTCGGTATTAGTTGATTCAAGTGTGATACTAAACAAACAGGATTTTGATAATTAATAATTAAAAAAAATAGCTTCAAAAGGATAACGATGGCCTTATAATTTATTTAGAAAAACTGGAAAAAAATTAAAAGAAGAAGGAAGAAAAATTCTATGAGCTTATTGAAGAGAAGGAAGAATTATCTCAATTTGAAATTGATTCAGATTAAGAAATGTATAGTTGAGAAATGAGTATAAAAACTTTTTTGTCTTTAATTTGAGGAAACATTACTCTTATTAAAGATGACTCTAACCCTTTTAGTTAAAATAAATTATTTATTAAATATAAATTAATTTATTTATTTGTATTAAATAATGATTAAATCAAGAAAAATTTAAATAAAAATTAATTAGATAAATTATTTAAAATCTTTTTAGAATTGATATAGGCATGAAATTAGAATAAGTAAAGTAATTAATATAATAATATGCTTCTATTTTATCAGTAAATATTTTATTTTTTTATTACTTTATTAATTATAATATAAAATGGAAGCCTTCAAGAAGTGTTTTTTTACCACCTCCTCACAACAGGAGAGAAAACCATAAGCACAAATTCTCACCACGTCTTCTTCAATTTAACGCTCTTCTTAATAAAAATAATTAGAAATATCTAAAAGATTAGAAGAACTTATAATTATGCTAACTTCTACAAATTAAAATAAAGCAGATCTCTCCTATCAAAGGACAAGTAAGACTGAGATAAAAATTCAGAACAGGAAAGCTAACAAAACTCTAAACCTCCATTGAAAACTGAAAAAAGAGACCACTGAATCGATAAAAATAATAACGAAAAAATAAAAAATAAACGAAGAAGGAAAGTAAGATAATTCATTATAGATACTATACCTTTGATTTAGACAATACGGAAATTGAATAAATGGACTCTTAATAGATGAAACAGCTGATTAATCAACTTATTAGAAACATATAAAACTCGAAGAGGAATTAAACTCCCAGAAGGAAGAGATGTTTGCAATAAGTCAGGATTTGATAAATCATGAAGATGATGATGAAATCCATATGGTAGACCGAAGAGATAAAGTCGGAGTTTATGAGCGAAATGAAATTTGGAGAATGATATTTGAATAATACAAGAACAAGACGAGAAAAACTGAGTAAAACAAGATTCAAGACTCAAATTAATAGAAGAAACCTGTAGAAGCCTTCATAAGGAATTCCAATAGAAATATAGAAACAAGAAAAGATATTTCCTAGAGCGAGAAAAAGATGCTACATTTGTAACACCACTTGACATTTATGACGGAAATTGCCCAATAGAAAAAAATAAGAATGAATATCTGGAGAAATGTTAACTAATAGCAACAGAAGTAACGAGCGACGGAATTCTTCCCTTCAGAAATGGGAAAATCTGGAAAAAAAACTATCATCTCAGATTATATAAAAGAGAGAAGTCAAGGAAAAAGTGCAATGCGAGGACAGAACATGTAGGAACGGAAGTTTTATACATTTAAAACTTCAATTAAGCTGGAAGTGAACAGTTATTTTAATGATTAATGATTAGTTGATTAATTATCTAATTTTTTATGCTAAATTAGAATTTAAATTTTATTGTTAAATTTCCATTGGATTGTCTGCAGTTAATTTCTTAATTAAATAGATACATAAAAGCATTTAAGCATAATTCTGAATTTGGGATTTTATTATCATTTTAGAGTTAGTTAATTTGCAAGTCAAGGCTGCTTATTTGCTGAATTAATTGCCGTAGTGCATCTTTTATTCTTTTATACTTAGCCTTTAACGAATATATCTCAATCAAGTTATCTTATTGTTAGATAGTAGATTGATTTTAGGTGAATCGTTTCTAGGATACCAGAATAATCGTCAGGTACTAAGTAAAAATCTATAAGTGGACATTTTTAGTAAAGTTACATATTGACAGTTGAAATATTTTTGATTAAAATGTCTGTAATTTTATATCTTTTCAATCTCCAGAATTTTTGAAACTATTTTTATCTCCATAACTGAGAGTCCACCTTTGGATGGGACTATTCCAATTTTATTGGCATTTAAAATTCTTTCATATCATATCAAAAAATATTTTAATGTTTGGATTTAATTTATTTTTTATTTTAGAAAGAATAGCTTCATCCTATTGTGATATGAATGATAGATCTCCTTTATTATTTAAATGTTTACTTTTTTATATAAGATTAAAGAATTAATTCATAAATCTAAATAGTATCCTTATAATAATTAAAAACATATGCATAAATAAATTAAAATAATACCTATTATTTATTCATATCATATACAAAATGGCTTCTAAGAAACAGCAGAACTTTGAACATAACATTTAAACAGGAAAATTCTCTAAAAATAAAAAAGCGAAATAATTACAATGAGTGAAAGTGAGAAGTATGATTGATATGACGAACATTAACCACTTGGAAATCCAGAATTAAAAAAACTTCCGACACAAAATAAATAGAAATATTATCTAAGTCATTAAAAGAGTTTATGTTCAAAAATAGATACCTCACTGATAAAGTAGAAAAATTAGAAAAACTAATAACATCTTTGCTTGAGAAACAATATTAATAATCATAAGAAATAGAAAACAAACTGGAACAAAGAATTTTTTAAATTTAATAATAAATTCAGGTAACGCCATTTTCGTTTTAACAGAATCAATCAGATCCTATGGAAATAGAAAATGAAGCCTCAAATTAAAATAAACAGTAAACAATAATTTAAAATAACTATTAAATTTAAATTAAATAAGTGTTACAGGAATAATAGAGTAAAAGAAGAATTAAATGTTAAGTGTGCAATAAATAACACCAATGAAAATATTGCTACTAACTAAGCGAAATTTAAAGAAAGAATAAATAAGATATTTTTAGAAAACTATTTAGGATATATCCAACATAAAGCGGAAAAATTTATAGAAAAAAAATTCTTTAATTCAAATCTTAATCCTTGGAGAAATAATTAGGAACGCTACATGCAGGAATAAAACTATTTAGGATATTAAAGGGGGTGTACTAATGAAGTGCTATACCGCCTAACTAAGCCTAGTAGGAACTCATGACAAACTAATGGAGACAAGCTGATAGAATAGGCCATCTGGCTGACTACTAAGGCTTTAACAAAGCTTTTTAACTTTAACTTTTTTTATTAATATTTTAATTTTAAATTTTAAAGCTTTATTATTAGAAGATTAAATGTTTAATTTTAGCATTTAATTTTATATTCATATTAGAGTGAAATTTTTATTGGAATTTGCTTCTTCAGAATAATGAATACTCTCAAATATTACTTAAAATAGAAATTTATTTCTTTCTTTAATTTTTATTTCTGAATTTATAATTTTAAATTTAATTTGTTCAGGCTTTCTTAAGTTTATTATAAGAAATAGCAAACTTCTCTTAACTAATTTTTATAAAAATAAGAATAATAAAGCAAGCCAAATTAATACTACCTTAACTGATTCAATACTGATAAACTCTAGAACCTTTAACTCAATCCGTCAAATAAAAATTATTACATATAAAATGAACTAAAAGAATTAAAAAATAGAAAAACTACTTTGGATATAATATTATTAAGAATATATTATGATATCTCTATGCTAGATTATCCTATTAAAAATAATAAATAACATAAAGACTAAGTAATAGAACTAATACCACAAATATTTTATTTCAATTTTTTTAATTCTAATATCAAATAAAATAATTTTAAGAAAAGTAAGAAAAGTGAAAAATAGTATAATATTAGTAAGCAAGCATTCCAATGGAAATTAAATCTTAATTATAGTAATAAGATACACATTAGATAAATTTTCATGTAAGAAAGATTCAGTGCTATATATATTAGAATCATCATCAATAAAAATAATGCTGAAAGAAAACAGAAATTGAAAGAAAGAATAAATAAGAAATAAATGATATTAAATTTTTTGCTTTTACCAATGCTGTCTGGATTAAAATATAGGAAGAAGTTCTTTAATTCAAGAATTGATGAATAGAATAACAATTAAAGAAGAAGCCAGTGTGACAACAAGGTTTTGGGAAAGATAAGGATAGCAGTCCAACAAAGTCCTTCGTAATCCTTCATCTAATTTGGAAGAGAGCAGGATCAAATAGAAGTTAACTGTGAAATTCTTTTATAAGCCAATAAAATTAATTTTATATTTTTATCATTTTTATTCTAAATGTTTTCTAATATGTTTATCGAAGTGGTAAGATATTTTAAAAGATTAAGTTGTATTAGAATTGCTATTTTACTTTATGTGTTGTAGTTTGCTTATCATATAAATATTTGATTTTATAGCACTCCAACCTAATTTATTAAGTTTTAAATACTTTATTTTTAGAAAATAAAAAAAGTTTAAGATATTATTCTTTTTATTTTAGAATTATTGAAAGTATTCTATTTTATAATTAATATTAGTATAGTATTTTTGTTTACTGAATGTAGTTTATTATTAAATTTGTATCTAGCTCTATTTAACTTTTGTTTGTGCTTAATAAGTTTTTCTTAAATTTCTTTTATTATTTAAGTGTTTATGACTATCTTTTAAAATATTCCATTATTTATTGATTATTTCCTAATTATGCTACTTTCCCATAAACCATTTTATAATTTTAAGGACATTAAAATTAATTTAAATGAAGCTATAAGTCTCACAGCATGACAAGCAAAAGCAATGACTACATGCATGACTTTAGTAATTTTATAAATTTAATTAAAAGATTCTCTACAGTATTGGTAAATATGATTCATAATTATTAAAGCAAAATTGAAATATAGAGTTAGGTTAATTTTAAAGTTAAGCATTAATAATTTGAATATAGAGAGTCAATTAATATATTAGAACATATAATAATTATAATATAATAATGAATTTTCCTTTAATATAACTCTAAATTTATAATTTTCTATAAAGAATTATTTTATAAAGTTTGCTTTTTAAGTTTAAATTTATGGTTTAAATTAAATTAAAACTACTTAAATTAAAATAGAGTAGATACAATTTATAGATATAATAGAAATCAATATTTTATACATATATAATAATCTTAACTATTTAGAAATATAATAACACAATCTTTTAACTTAATACTAGGAAAAAGGCTATTTCTAGTGCTTCACTAAAATTACATATAAATATTCCTTTATTATATCATTATTTATTAAATGTCACCTAAAAAATAACATACTCTCCATAAAACCTTATAACTCAAAGTAGAATATGGCTAATTATCTTTTCTTATTTAGATAGAAATTAAAAGTTAACAAAGGTATTAGTGATCTCTAAAATAATCATTGTAGCAGATTAAGGAAATTTTTACAGACAGAATAAGAAATTTTAAATACTAGAAACTATAAACCAGATCAATTATAAATATTAAAATACTAAATGGAATTAGAAAACATCCTGTAACAAAAACTGTTCTTACCAAACGGCATCAAAATGCTGATATTGCAAGCGTCTAGGGTATAAAATACGAAGTTTCTACAAATTAGACAAAAATAAGAGGATAATAGAAAGATTTGACTAAATGTATTTAGGATTTATTGTAATTAAGAATGTTTGCTTTACAGGAAAACACTTAATGTAAAAGTTCCCTATAATTAATAAACAGTTAATTAATTAAATAGAAAATGATTGGATTATAACTATAGGAATAAATAAAAACAATTTTAAATTCATAAAAACTCATGACAGTTAATTACCCAAGCAAGTTTGAGGTAATTACTATTTTTAAACAGTAAATTGATATGTAGTAAATAAAATAAAAGGTGACACTACAATAATAAATTATGTTATGTGTATTTTTAATTTAGCATTAAGAAAGTTATTATTAATTTATTTTAAGTATAAAAATAAAAGTTATTAATTAATTTAATTAAATTAATATTGCTAATAAATAATATCTAACATTTTAAAATTAAGTCTTTTAGAACATTTTATTTTCCTTTTATGTAAAATTGGATCAAATAAAATACTTTTTTCTGTAATTTTAAATATTCTGCATTTTAGTTACAAAATTTTTAATTTGTATGAAAAGAAATGCTTTTAGAATAAGAGAACTTAGATTAAAAGTTTTAACTTATATAATAAATAAAAGGAAATTTAAAAATAGATATTATATTATAATCTTTAATTTTAAGCATTTTAGCTATTTATTATTTTTAATTTATTACTTAAATTAAAATAATACTCTTATATTTATACGCTTATAAACAATCCTTATTTTATGATCTTTTTATATTTTATTACTCTTTATGACTTAATTAAGAACTAAGTAAATTTACTAATATTATGCAGCTTTTTAAAGAAGATCTCTAAGATTATCTTGACTTATGTTATTTAAAAATATTAAGTTTATCTATTCTAAAATAAAAAATTTCCAAAATTTTCTAGTTTAATTAAGTTTAAGTTTTAAAATGTAATAACTAGTCATTAGTTAAAATTAATTGCATATTAATTTATATTCCAAAAGAGTTTTTTGACTTCTTTAATTGTAAGAGTTGCTTCTTTTAATTATAAAAGTTAGTAAATGTTTTTAAATTGCTTTTAATATTGTCTTTATCTCATTATTTTTCTTAATTTACTCCTATTTTCTACTCATCTTCAACTTCTTCCTTTTTTACTTCCTCCATTCTAGAATCTCAAGTCTTCTTGTCATTATTTTCCTGTTAAATATTTAATTTATAAATCAAAATACTCAATTTAATTCTTAAAAAGGAATTCATATTTTGATCTTATAGTATGAGATGTCTTTAATTATTATTTTTTCATTCTTTTCTGATATCAATCTCTTATACTAGAATAGTATATACATTTAAAAAATGCTTGAATGTCACATATTCTCCACACATACAATAGGGATTATCAAAAGGATAATTGACGATCTTAATGATCCTTTCGAAAATTAAAGTATTAGGTTCTAAGTTTATATATATTGATATTTTATCTTCTGTACTATTTGTTTAACTTAGCATAAGTAGTTCGCAGGAAATTGATATAGATTACTAAATTGCTCAGTTTAAATTTTAGCTGCTTTCATTCTCGTAAATCTTTTAGTAGCTGCATTATAGAAATATTGTAGTATCTTGTCTCTTATATGTTTAGTAAAAGTTGTAAGACTTGTGTTATTCTAGGAATTCTGCAGATTTATATTGTAAAAATTTGATAATTGCTGCACTTATTCACAGTATTGAAATCCTCTTTTCCAGACATTAATTAAAAGAGAGCCTATTGTTGATCTTGGAAAATCCATACTTTTTTATTTTATTTTATAATAGAAACCGAAGAATTTTATAGCCATAATGTGATTTAAAGGTAATCAATTCATAATTATACAGTATTACTCATTAAATGTTGAAATTGCTACTTAAAAAGCTTATTTTGAAATAATTTTCCTGCTTTATACAATTCTGTTCAGAACTCCAATTTCTCCTTTTTGAATACTTCATGGTACTAGTTCTCCTTCATACTCTACTTTAGGTAATAAAAAGGTTTGCATAAAGTTTTTAAAGTCAAAGAGTAACTTTTTATATCCCATTAGTTAAAAATAAATTTTTAATTGCAGCTATATATTTGAATGCGAATTATTTGATATAAGGATTAAAATTCTTCTTTTGATGTAGAATAACTCTAAATAAATGATTTGTTCTTTTTAAACAATTGGTTAATTATCTAATCATTAATTTAAGATTTATTATTTATATTGCTTCTTTAGAACTTTCAGATTTGCTAACATTGATCTTTAAGTGAGTTAATGAAAAACTTTACTTGCTTAGTTTATTAAATTCTACATCTACTTTGCAGATTTGCTAGAAGATTCAAATTCTCTATCCATCTTCTGCAAGGGAAGTAGATACTCAAGGCCTGTCATTTTAATCTCAATTAGGTAATTTTACTTTTCAAATATCTAATTACAATATCATAATACAACAATACTAAAACTGGTCTGTATGAACTTCCCTAAATAACTCCATTGTTGTGTTATAATGTTCTAGTGATAATTCCATCTATAATAAATGAAGAATTTAGGTTTTAAAAAAATGATTCTAAAGCCTTTATTAGTCCAAGCGTTAGTTTAACTCTCTTAAGCTAAGCAAATAAAAGTTTTCTTTCTATTAAGTAAAACATTATTTCAACGTCTATCAATGTTGCGATTATCTTAATATTACCTTTAACTAGCTTCCAATAGTTATGAATTATCTGTAAATTACCTAAATCTATTAAGTAGTTTATCTATTGTTCATGAATCCCATTTAAGAAAGGTGAATAAGATTTATCTAATTGATTTATTTAAATTATTTGATATATAAGGTAGCTTATAATAATACTCAATACAAATAGTCGTTTACTACTTAAAATACTTATATTTTCGCTATTAGCTTTAAATGTATCTAAAGACTTTAATATTGTAAACTAAAATAAAAATAGTTTAAAGATCATTATAAGTAGAAGAATTAGACACTGTTTCACAAATATTAAAGTAGATTGCTAGATAAAATTTTTATTAATAAATTAAATTAAATTAAATTAAGGGATAATTGAAAAGATGGTGGGAGCTGAGAATGACCTTCGTGACTAAAATTTCTGTTTTTATGGCTAGTTGCAAGTTCCTTTCCTGTCGCTGAGAAAGTCCTGGTCAGAGTCATTTTCTGAAGGGAAACTGTCTTTGAGATTATCCGCTTTTATAGTGGTTTGAAGCCTGGCTGCACATAGCGATGGAGTTCCCTAGCAGTTGTGCCTGGAGCACAACAGGATATCCCCGTTGTTCTATAAAAAGAGAACATCGGGTCGTGCAATCGGAAAGGAGTTTCCGGTTCAAAAACTTTTTCAGTTGAAATGAATTAATTAAATAAAATTAAGGATTAGATAAATAAACTAAAAGGAATAAATATTGCTATACCACTTTTATAATCTTAAATATTTACATTTTTATTAAACTTTTACTGAAGATAAGCAAAAAATTAATTAAACTGAAGCTGCTTATAAATAAAAGGCTATTTTATTAAATATAAAAATGGATGTCGGCTGCGTCTGGAGAACAAGTAGGTAATCTGGTGCAGTTTATACTGCATTACGAGTAATCTCGTACTAAACGCCACCACGGGGAAAGGTGGATAAGGTTGAGACATGCCTAACTTACCCCGAGGGTTCTCTCTAGCAGTATGAAAGTTTGTTGACGGGAGCCTTAATGACTTAATAACTTTTAAATTAAATCAAATTAAATAATTTTCGCCTTTCAGCTTAATAAAATAATTTTATGATATCACTCTCATTCTGAAACTCTTAGATCTTCATTATTGTTTTGATTTGATTTTTTTTAATTTAGTTTCTCTTCTTCTTGTATCTTTGTTCATCCTAAACATAATTATTTAAGTCTTCTTTATTCAAATATTACTAATGGATTTATTTTTCCCTCAATCATTCTTAAAATCAAATTATTTGTTAATGTTTTTGTTTTATGCTAGACCATGTTTTTTTAATCTTAAGATCAATATCTTCTAGGATTTATTTATTCTTTTTTGTTTCTTAAACGACTTAATAACTATTTCTTATTTGGACCTTATTCAAGAAGACTGAAACATTTGACTCAAGATTCAAGACCATTTTCTAATCAGAGGATTCCCCATTTGGAGAAGCTGAATATACTTTATGGACGAAAAGAATGAAATAAAGCTTTTGAGAACACTTTTTTTAATATTAAATATAATACTGAAAGAGCTGCGTGCCAACGAGCTCTATAATCATATTTATTATTTATTTAAAAAAAATTTAATAATAGAAGCTAAAAAAATTAAAACTGAGCAGAAAAGAATAAAATAAAAATAAGCAAAATAAATAAAAATAAGTAAAAAAATAAAAAACTAAAATTTAATCTTAAAGAATTTCTAAGATAAATAACATTATATCATAATTAAATTCCAAACAGATTAAAAATAATTATTATATAATTAAATTAAACTAAGTCTTCACTGTCAATTAATAAAAAGCAACATAAAGGTTATATAATAAAATTTGATAAGGTATAATTAATTTAACTTTGTAATAATAAAAAGAAGATTTAAATAATAATAATTAAGTAGAAAATTAAAAGAGTAACTAAATAAGAATATAAAATAGTTAGTTTAATCTTATATAATAAATATATTTATTTATTAAGATGTTATATCAAATCTAACTAATATTATATTATAAGTTTATTTACAATACTTTATTTTCTAAACTTTGGTATTTAACCTAGTTTTTTATTTTATTTATAATGTAAAAAGAAAAGAGTTCTAGTAAACAATTGTAGAACCTAAAAAGTAAGTTTGAAGGATAAGCATTTTAAGAGGATAATGAATACTATACACAAAGTACTTTGAGAGATCAATCTGATTCTGATTTAGAGATATAAACTAAATAAAAAGATGTGTCTTAAGAGTAGTTCTCTACTTGTCACCCGATAAAGTTTGAAAGTAAAGAAAAGAGAAATAGGCAAAATGAAGACTAATGAATCGATAAATGCTTCTAATGCATCTTATAGAGATTGAAATGAAAACTATACAGTTAAAGTTGAAATCTAATATGAATGGCTAACTTTATTATTGATTGCAAATGTAATTAGAAATACGAAAGATAAACTTCTGATATAAAAATAATAAAAATTAAAGAAAAGCTTAAATTATGCTAGCTTTGTAATACATGTATTCAAAGCTAATTTTTACTTAAGTTAAAAAATTGTGGACATGTTATTTGTCTCAAGCACTTAATTCATAAGATGAGAAGTAATCACATCGATTCACAGATAAACTGTAATATTTGCAATTCAAATTTGCATTAAGCTGATATATAAGAAATTGCATAAAAAGGTTAAATAGAAAATATCTCTCAGATCTTAAATGGAAAGGTTAGTAAATAAGTAAAGTGCTATTAATGCAAAACTTTACAAGAAGTTTAATGCGAGATAAAAAGCTCTTTATGCATTAATTGCAATATACAAATTTGTACTGAATGTGGCTTCAAAGAACACTAGACATTTAGCTGTTAGCAAATCAAAAAATATAGAAATTAAATAAAGTTAGGAAAAATGATAAAATAGTAAATAATAGACTGCAACTAATGTGGAAACAAAGAATGCGTTATTATTAATAGTGCTAAGAAGAGTATCTTAATGGAAGATCTTCTAAATTCTACTACAATTAAAGTTAGAAAGCTAGAAATCAAAGATATAGAACTAATTTTATAAAATTACTTATTTTACTTGAAAGTATTATTAGCTTAAGATTTTGGAGTGCTATAAAGTTGTTAAGCTCTAGTGTGAGTAAAATATGATATAGAATAAGCAGAGGAACTATTAAACTATTAAGGAGTTAAATAAGATAGGATAAGTGGAAAGGAAATTATATAGTTTATTGACTAAGTTCTGGAAAATAAGAAACTTAGTTTAGAAAGTTATTTTATATAATAAATAAAAATTTAAGTATCGAAGTTTCAAGAAATTCCTAGTTATTATTTAAATAATTTACTATAAAAGAAGAAGTAATAACTAGAAGAATTACCCTTTAGACAGTGTTTGCTTTGTGAAGCTTATTTGTGTTTCTAATGTTAACAGTTGCATAGTTTAATTTATTAATGCAGTTATGATTAATACTTGCAAAGCGAAATTTAAGTAAACAAAACAAATAAATTTAACTTGATTAACTTAAAGAAAAACAGCTATGAATTTAAGAGTATTTTATAAATGATAAAAGTATAGAAAAAAAAAATATACTAAGCATTTAAAAGATTTAAAACTATGAATAATGTATTAAATTTTAGACAAAAGTTAATTAAAAAAGTCTCTAATAAGGAAAACCAATAGAAAGAAAATTACTATTTTATGGGTCAAGTAAAACTAATCCTTAAACAATAATTTCAAATGAAATGGGTCTAAGTATTAATAATTCAGAATAAAGGGAGTATGGAGCAGGAATTTATTTTTATGAAAGTTTTTAAAAATGAAAATAATTTGCTTATAGAGTAAAAGATTGGAATTTTACTGGTTAGATTTTACTATTCGACGTAATAACTGGAGTTTAATAAAAGGCTTAATATCATCAATTTTTACAATAGCATCCTAATTATTTAAACAATTTCTATCAAAACTCAAATGATTTGGATTAGTAAGGAAATATACTATATGATAGTTGTACTGATGATAATGGATTGCATATAATTTATGAGGAGAGTGCTATTCTTCCTGTTTATCTTATTTCTTATTGTATTGATTAAAATTAATAAGATAGAAATATTATAATAAGTCAACAGAGTATTATCAACTAGTAGCCTTAAACCTTATGATAAAAGTGCAAAAATTGCTGCTCTATAAGTAACTTTAAACGCTGATGTTAATTTTGTTACCGAATACTGAAATTTCTTTCAATCTGTTATTTTGCTTTTTTGATAATTTAATGTTAGATTTTACTTTTATTACAAATTTGCATGTAGACAAAAAGAGTGCTTATCGAGGATGCTTTTAATATTTGACTTCTTGATTTCATAAATATTACAAACTTTGTTTTCTTCTTTATACTTTGGTTATATTTAAAGAAATAAAATGAATCTTTCGTTGAAGATAACTTATTCTTTAAAATATTTAGAATTAATCTAATAATCTCAGTTTATATATTAGCAATGATTTATTTTAACAATTTTATAAAACTTTTTTAATTTCCAACGAATTAAATGTGAAAAGATGAAGATGTAAAAAATTAGGAGATCAAGAAAATTTATTGATTTAAAGGACTAATTATATTAAATTGCAGTGCGACATTTACATGCTTCTCCTAAATTTTATTCTTATTTGAAAAGATTGATGTAATATTAAATCTACCAATTTGAATAAGATACATAACACTTTAATTTACTTTTTAATTTTTAATATCTTAAAATATTATAATATTTCATTAATATTTACTTTTATTTTTATTTAATTTAATAAATCAATTAATTTCTTAATCATTTATAATTATTCATCAATTAAATTTCTTTATACTCATTTTTTGATATTTTAATTTAAAATTTCTTATATTTAAATAAAAATTTGGATTTTTATTAATGACACATACTTTAATATTAAAAAAGCATTACGAAAGTTTTAGGATTAATTGCATAAATATTAATTTATTTTACAATATAATTATTTAATAACTTATAAATATAATTTTATATTTGTTTCTTTATATTAAATTTATTATTTCATCTATTATTTTCATTTTATATTATTCATGCTGTATTTTGGATAATTTAAGTTAAATAAATAAATTAGATTAGATAGTGCGTAGCACCTCAATGGCGTGCAGCTCTTTAATAAAGATTTTAAAATCAAAAAAATTATTTTCTGAAGTCTTCCATAGTGCTAACATCCTTTTTGAGTCTCGTCTTTTCAGGGTGGGATATGAAATTTCCCTAAGAGACCTTAGTATCTGGCTTCTTTCATTAATAACGTTACTTTACGCCTCTTTTGTCTTTGTCTTCTCTCTTGGATCCTACCAAGATTCTTGTTCTGTTCTTGACCCATGGATACTTCCTGATACAAGATTTTAAATCAATATAAGATGGAGGATTGTTCCTGCATATTAATTTATATTTTGAATAAATTTAAATGTTAAAAGCCATATTTTATAAATAATTATTTGCATCTAGATTTTTAATTTTAAGGTGAAAAAGAATCCATTATTTTTGAACTATTTTCAGAATAATTTATGCATCATATCAAAGCTATTTTAAATTAATTAATTTATAGCATTTTTAAATTTAATATTATGCTTAAAATAATATTCTTGGAAATGATTTGTAATATTTATCCAAATAAATAAAACTATTGATAAAAATTAAATACAATAATAAAATTAACTTATAATTACTACTGTTGGTCATTAAGGGATTTATCATGATAAGAATATTTTAAATTTATATATAAGTATCTTATTAAATGTTTCATTATTTTTTCTTTCTAAAAGCATTTTCTTATTTAATAGATAAGATTATTTCAATCTAGAAGATAATATTTTTATATAATAATTACTCTAGAGATTTTTATGTATGTGAGATAACGCTATCAACATTTTATCTTTTTAACTAATTCAAGTCAATTTTAGAATTAGGAAAGCTTTTCTTATTAACTTACTTCATATAGTAATAATTTAGTTTCCTAAAATACGATTTATTAATAATAATTTAATTTTTGATAGTTATAACTTAAAATATTCAATAGTTATTACATTTAAATTTACCAATTATACCTAAATTTAGCTAATATCATAATGGAGTTATATTTAAAACTATTATCAATTAAATTATCTAACTTATAATTATTTAATCGATTTTTTGAAACATTTGCAGTTAAAAATTGATAAATAAGCATTTAAAAATATAGTATAATATAAAAATATGAATAATTAAATTAAAAACATTAATTTAAAAGTTATAAGAAAATATAAGAGCTTTAATTAAATTCTTAATTAGTTTCTTTAATTTTACAATTTTATTCTTATTTTATTTTAGAAATTATATTTTAAAAATTAATATGAGCTTTTTCAGACTTAAAGCACAAATTTACATAGATTTTAATCTAAAAAAAAATTCAGAAAAATAAAGTTAGCATAATTTTCAACTCTTCCATTTAAAACTGAAAAAAATGATTACTAAATAGAATTATTTAAGTAGTAGTAAAGAAATAAAAAGTAAATGAAGGAGGCAAAGTATGATAATTAAAAATAATCCTGGATACCTTTGATTTAGATAATATTGAAATAGAGCAAATTTACTCTTAATAGATGAAGAAACTAATTTATTCATTTATCAAAAATAAAAAATTCGAAGAGGACTTAACTTATAGAAGGAAGAAATATTCGAAATAAGTAAAGACCTAATAAACATGAAGATGATGAGAAATTCAATATGGCTGATCAAAAAGCTAAAGCCGAGACTATAAGCAAATGACAGGATTAGATAATGTTATCTGAATAACGAGAGAATAAAACAATAAAAATTGAGTAAAATTAATTTCAATACTCTAATAAATTGAAGAAAATATGAAGAAAACCTCAAAGGAATACCATAGAAATAGAAAAGCAAGAAAGAAAACTTTATATACTAAGAAAAAGATGCTAAATTTACTGCAGCAGTATGTGATATTTACGACGGAAATATTCAAGACAAAAAAATAAGTAGTAACATCTGGCGAAATATTAACTTCTAGGAATTGAAAGAAAGAGCTATGGAATTTTTTCCCTTATAAACTGGAAAAAAATTTGGAGAAAGAACTAAGAATTAAGATTAAATTTAAGACAGAGCGAAGTTAAGAGAAGAATTGATTGTACAAACAAAACAACTTTTACTTTTAAATCGAAGGGCAAATTATATTAATTATTAAAAAATATTAATAATAATGTTTAATTCTCTTTAGAGAAACTTCAACTTAATCCTCACTGACCTCCATAGCCTGGAGACTAAATAAAAAAATAGAAATATTTTTTTAAATTATTTTTAGATCATACAAAGTTGTTTGATTATTAGGTTACCTGGAGCAAGATTTTTTTACTATAGATTCTTTCTAGACCTTTACAGTAAAACTTTTCTTTAATCATCCTAATTAAGATCTCATATTTTATTTTTAATTTTTGTTACTTTTTTACTTATAAATGAAAAATGAAAGTTAAGGACTTAGGACCTTGATTCCAAAGTTCAGCTGATTTAAAGGACTTGAGATAAACAGAAATTCCCCATGACGGATGTAATCTCCTTGACTCCTTATTTGAGATTTAAAATAATGCAAAAAAATTGGATGCGCTACTTAGTTCATCCATTGAATGTAACGTCCGCAATTGAGTTACTCCACTTCTTTCTATGTTTGCAGAATGAGATGACCTCAAAACATATATGAATTATCCCTTACCTGATAAATCTATTTAGGATAGATTGATGGTAATTATCAAATCGAATACGCAGTCTAATTGGACCGTTTAGGTCTTTAAACATGAAAATTGGTCTAATTTAGATTTAAGAAGAAACTGACTAGAGGAGAAACAGAATCAAGAAATAAGTAAAAAATCTACTAGGCTTGAAATTCCAGCTTAGTGAATATTAATATTTAATCTTAATTTAATTTTAAATTTTACTATCGTTTTACAGTTCTAATTTGTGAATGATATAAATTTTTAACATCTTTTTTATAAATATTTTAGAGTTGCAATAATATCTTCTTCTTATTTTTTTTTATTGTAAATATATTTTTACAATTGGTCAGAATGATAACTCAGCCTTCAAGTAATAAGATATTTCTTTTTACTACTTAACCACCAAATCAAATTGTACATTTTTATATTTTATCATCTTAATTGATGTTAAACACTGTTTGATTAACTTCAAACTCAAAAGATACTTAAATCTTTTTTCTAAGACGTAATTTTTTAGTCTATTTCTTAATATTTGTTAAAGTGTTTCAAGATATTTTGCTTTCCTTCTTCAAATACTTTATCTCTTCTTAAAATAATAATAAAATTCTATTTAGTTGCTCTAAACTAAACTATTATTTTGTGAATATCTCAAATATGTTTTATTTCAACTTGCTTAGCCAATTTACGATGTTTTCAGTTGAAATAGATTTCATCATTATATAAACACTTTTCTTATCAATGCTTGTTTATTCCATTTACTCCTTTTTCTTTGAAAATTAGAAAATTATTTTCGTAATCCTTATTATTATTTTAGATTACATTTAGTAAAATTTTATAAATGATATTTATAAAATTATAGATAAAAATACAGGAATATTCCATTAGCATGATTGATTAAATTTAAATTAAATTATTTTAGAAGATTTATTTAAAAGAAGTAGTTATTTGTAAACTTTCATCTCAATTTATTTAAAAAAAATTTCATACCAATCTTATAAATTTTTGTTTAGGAGATAAAATATTCCTGAAATATTTAAAATACAATAAGGAAGAATTATTTCTTAAAAATATATAAAATTATTATAATTATTTAAAAAATATACATATAATATTAATGAATTATAGTGATTCCACCTATCAATATGGTACATCACTGAAATTTAAAGTTTTGTTAAGTATAATTCCATTTTCAGGCTTCTTCAGGGTCTTCTTCTTAAAGTATATATCTTCCATTGCTCTTTTAACTCTTTTTAATAAAAGGTATCTTGCTTCAGTCAAGTTCGATTCCAATCATATTCAAATTTCTTCTTTGCTAAGTAAATGCGATTTCCTTCAAAATTTCATTCCCTGTGTACATCTTTTTCTTTATTTTAAACCTTCTGGAGTACAGTATAGTTTGCTTTTGGATTTCCATAGGCTAAAACTTTCAAGTTTTTACTTTTATTAGAAATTTTAGCATTATCTTAAAATATGGCCATATTTCCTGCAATACCAGCATTATTTTATATTCTTAATTATCGTAATTTTTGTTTTTGTAGATTTGGTTCCACATACATGGAATCATTTGTTGTTGTATTTTTTAGAAATAAACTTTCAGTCAATTCCGCTATTTGATTTAATTTGACTTCCATTTGTTTAATTCTTAGATTGACTTGTAAAAAAATTTAATTTTTTAGTATTTATATGTTAGATATTATGTATGCTATTTTTCCTTCTATCTCTTATACATTTCTTAAAAGTTTAAAATTCTCCTATTGCATAACTTTGAGTTCTTGAAAAATATTTTTTTGATATTAAAACGATTGGGATAGATCCTGTTTAGAAGAAACTTTTTGCAAGAAATTATCCATTTATAATAATATAATAAATAAAAATACGAACTATTTAAATAAATGCTTTATTTTAAAAGTTTTAAAACTTAGAAGGTTTAAGATTATTAAATCTATATGTATTTTAAATGTATTTAAGTATTTTAATGTATTTAATATTTAATTATTTAATATTTTATATATCTTTCTCTTTTTATTCAACTTAAATAATCATCAGGTGCTAAGTAAAAATCTACAAGTGGACCTTATTAGTATAGTGACATATCGCCAGTTGGAATATTTTTAGTTTAAAAAGTTTATAATTTTACGTCCTTTCATTCTCCAGAAGTTTTGAAACTATTTTTGTTTCCACAGCCGAGAGATCCACCTTCAAATACAACTGACAAAGTATACAACTAATTTGATTTTAATAATACTAGAAATTCTTTCATTTCATATTAAAAAATATCTTAAGGTTTAGATTTAATTTCTTCATTTTAATTTTTAGTAAAAACAATATCTTCTTATTATGATAAGAATGCGTGATCTCCTATTCATATTTAAATTTTTCTTAAAAACGATGATTATCCAGAGGAAATAAATCCTAAAGCTCATAATTAACAATCTTTATTTACTTTAAACGTTATGAAATTTTACTGACTCTTGGCACTCCAAAACTCATAAAACTTGTATTTTCCGCATAATCTTATTTTTTTAATATTTAATCTTATATTCACATTCATCATATGAGAGTATAATAAATGTTTATATGAGTTTGCTTCCTCAGAATTATGTATACTTTAAAGATATTACTCAATATAGAACTTTATTTCTTGCAATTCTTAATTGTTTATTTGTTTTTCGGCTTTAAAAAATTTGCTAATTTCTATAACTCTATGAGCTTCGTAATCTTTAATTTAATTTAATTCCTTTAAATATTATCCTACAGTTTTTAGATTATTATTAACTGTAGAAACAGGTAATTTTTCAGTCATAGCTTAATTAGAAAATGTTTTATCGAATAGATGTATTTTATAAATTAGTGTTCTAGCAATTTTCTAATCTATTTATCTGCAGATATACTAAGGCTGAAGCCTTATTGTTTTAAATTGAATATGTTCAGGATTTATTTAGTTTAGTATCTAAAATCTTTTCTAATATGCTTTTCAAAGTGATAACATATTTTAAGAATTTAGGTTTTACTAGAGTTGCTAATTTACTCTTGAGGTACTGTAATTCTCTTATCATATTAATACTTGAGTCTGCAATAGTTCAGCTTAATTTATTGCCTTTTGAATGCTTTATTCTTTATAAGATTATATAGAGTTTAAGATATTATTCTTTTTATTTTAGACTTGCTGAATGAAGTTTATTTTTAAATTTTGAATGTATTGAAGTTAAATTTGTGTCTAGCTCTATTTAACTTTTGTTTGCACTTAATAAAATTTTTCTTAAATTTCATTTATTATCTTAAGTGTTTCTGACTATCTCTTAAAATATTCCATTATTTTTTAATTATCTTCTAATTATGCTACTATCCCATAAAACATTTTATAATCTTAAGGACATTAAAATTAATTTAACTGAAGCTAGTAATTCTCACAGCATGACAAGCAAAAGCAATGACCACATAACATCACTTTAGGAATTTTATTTGTTTCATTAAAAGATTCTCTACAGTGTTGACAAATATATTTCATAATTATAAAAGCAAAAATAAAAAATAAATTTAAGATGATTTTTAAAAAAAAGTATTCATAAATTATATAAAAAGTTAGATCTTATATTATAAAATAAAATAATTATAAAATAATTATTAAAAGTATAATAGATTTTATCATTTTAAATTAATTTAATTTTTATCTTTCTTTCTTATGAAATTTATTTTTGGACTAGAAAGTTTAAATTTAAATGAAATTTTGAATAAAAAATAGAGAATGTTCAGAGGATGAATATAAAAGAAATAAGTCAATGATTTTTATAGATATATAATTATCTTATATGCTTAAAAATTAATAGCAATGCTTTTTGTTGATATTTGGCGAAAGGATTATTTCAAAATTTCTCTTATAAATTCTAAGATTTTATAAAATGATTTGCTCATTAAGTATATTTATTATGTTATAACCATATAATCATTTTTTTATTTATTTATTAAGTAAGTTAATTATTAAATTCCTTTCATTGCTAAAATCCTGGTTATTTAGAATTTAACTGAATGAAATATTGCTAATGTATCTTATCAATTATTTTTAAAACTTTTTTTAAATAAAATTTTATTTCAAGTTTTACTCAAAAATTTGGTAGGATAAATTACTCATTTTGTAATTTTTAAGTGTATTGTATTCTTTAGAGATAACACTTTTATCTTCTTCAAGAATAAATTAAGATGAAGATTTATAATCTTTCGCAATAATTTTTAAATTGTAATCCTATAATTAAAAGGATGCTTGAAGCCAGAAGTATATTATAATCTTGAATATAAAATCATTTCTATAATTAACTAATAATTGTTTTATTTCTTAGAATTAATATCCATATTTAATTATTTTCGCTATAGAAGAGAAAAAATAAAGTTTCTTCACTAGGGATATTTTATCATCCTTAATGATTTTTAAATTTTTTTATTATTTATTAATCTTTAATAGATCAACATCTCTATAGATTTTCTTAAACTTTTCTAGTTTAAAAAATTTAAAAATATTCTCTGCTTTAAAGAATAAAAAACTAAAGATAAAAAAAGATAAAGTAGGAATATTTATTTAAAGACATATTCACATTTTAAATTTTTTCTAGGAATAACTAATAAAATAGCAAAATATAAAGAATTCTTAGATATTTAACTTCTATAATTTTCTTTCTCTTTTTATCATGAAAGCTTATTAATTATCAAATATATTTAAAACTTTTGTAAAATGCTTTATTTCAAAGGTATTCCTTTTTAAACTTATACCAAAATCTTTTTGTTTTAAATAAAACTGATGTCTAGTAGCTTATTTTTATAACTTTTAATAAAAATGAACCTCGTTTTTAAATCAAGTTGCTCTAAAAACGACAGTGAAAAATTTAATGATTAGATAAATCATTATGTAAAATAATTCCAAATTTTACTATTCAGCAGCAATTTTAAATTTAAACCAAGTAAAATAACTTTTGCATGATTTTAAAACTTAAGAAAAAATATAATAAATTTATTTCCACTAAGAGATTATTTCAATTTCATTTAAAAAAATTATTTAAAATCTTCATAAATAGTTTCTAACTGATTTTTCAGATTTTAGTACAAGTAAAGCAAGTTTAATTAATGTAGAGAGTAATTTCTCAAGTTTTATTAAGAATTTAATTTCCACTTCAATATTTTCCTAAGTTATTCATCTAATATTTTACTAAGCAAATAATATAAAAAATTTATCTTATATTTATATTAGATTGTTAATACTTAGTTTTAGAAAATCAAAAATTGCTTAAATCTCTCAGTAATAAAAATAACCAACTATCAAATAAATAGTAAGAACCTTTCAATTAGCATTTATTTATCTACCTTTCATTTACTTTTTATACCATTTCTGGTATTAAAAATACTTCTATATCGTTTTATTTATATTTTACTATGAGTGACTTCAATAAGTTATCTATTATGAGATATCTAATAAAGATTATATCAATTGCTTAAAATTATAAAATTCATCTAATCTTTTAAGCATGTAAAATGTCAAAAATTTGAATTAATTATATAATTCTAAACTTATACACAGAATATAAAAAGCCTAAATTATAACTAATGATTATATTAACATTAATCCAAATATAAACTTCAAATTATTTCCCAAGTTCATCTTGATATAAAAGTAATAAGACTTGAGTATTTCTAGTTAAATCTTTAGTGAACTATTAAATATTGCACACATTAAAGAAGGATAGTAAATTTTACTTATGCATGTAAAAAGAAGATAATTCTTTAAACTGTTCTTTCATTTATTTTCTTAACTTTATTTTAAGAAGAATATTTATAATTCTTTCTTTAGAAGTTGCTTGATGGTATCATAAATAATAATACATATAAATTTTAATATTTGTTATCTGATTGATAGCCTAGCTTAAAAATATAACTATAATTAAATTAAAGCAACTAGGAGAGATATAAGTATACTTACTTTGGCTCTATAATAAATGTATGTTATAATAAAATTTAGAAAGTATCCTATTTTTATATTAATATGTTAATACTTTTTACTCAATTAACAAGCATCTTTAAATTATGTTGGATTGCCTTTAATACCAACTAATAATAAGATCTATTTTAATAATTGTAAAACATCCTTTTTAAATTATGAGTCTCGTGTAAGAAAGAATCTTAAGCGAGGATATAAAATAAAGGGGAATTTTATTTAATTCTAAATTATTAGAGTTTTGGTTAAATATGCTATGTTTTAGCATTTATTAGTAAAATGTAATGTAATTATTAGCCAGGCTATTAGTAGAATAATTATACTTATATTTATCCAATACATTTTATTATTATTGCTTTAAAATAGATTTAACTAAAGACATATTTAAACTATTTAATTCATATAAATTATCCTTAATAATTATAATCGAAAATGGAGAACCTAATTGGGCCAGGAGATAAGAGTCAGTCCTAGCGCACTCTTTTCACTATATTTTCCTAATCGATTCTTGAAGATGAACTTTAATCTCCTTTAAACTAGATTAAAACCAGCTAAAAGGAGGATAAATGGGCCAAAATATCAGTTTCTTGGGAAATGGACAATATTAGTCAGATTTAGATAGATTAAGGAATTTAAAGTAAGTCTGAGGACTAGTTTGTTTCTAAAAAAGAGTATTTATTTAGAAAGTATAGTAGATTTTCATCCAAAAAGTAAATTTAATCAAAGTACAATCAATAAAAGCACGTATTTTGTAATTAGGCTAAAGAAGCCAAAACTAATGATTCAGTAGAATATTAAAAATCTTTACAGTAAAATAAGTATATTAATGAGCTACTTCAACTATAAAAAAGTAGAAGATAATTTTAGCTTATGAAGTACAAAATCTATAAATCATAGGAACAAAATCAAAAAGAGAATCAATTTAGCTAAGAAGAGTCTTAAAAGGAAAATTCTAATATTTTACTTATTGAAAAAAATGAAAAAGAAATCTAAGAAAAAATAAAAGATATTTAGCTGAAGTTGATCAGAGTTAATCATTAACAGATCTAGAATTAAAATTAAAATTAAAACATCCTTTTAGATGATGAGGAAAAGCAAAAAAAAATTAAAGCCTATGATCAAAACTAGTAGAAGTTTTAGATTTTAAGATTTCTTTTAAAAAATTTAGATATTTTTACCTATCTTGTTATACTTCTATCTTCGCTTTTTTTTTTGGTGGTGAATGGATTTATGAAAAAATGAAAGATTAGAACATTTTATTTTATTTCCTTAATTTCATTATTATTATATTTATAAGTAAATTATATAGCTAATTAATTTAAAAATCTTTACGAATACATTTTTTCTTTTTAAAATGTCTATAAGTAATAAGCATTTAGTAATTTATCTTTAGTTTTGCTATTATCTTAATAAACTATTATTAAATTATGAATAATTTTATTTTAACTTAAATAATATACTTTTAACTTAATGTTTCTTCCAAAATTTTATTTCCAATTTTGCTCTTATCAAATAAGCGTTAAACATCCCAGCTAAATAAATTATATACACTTATATTCTGAAACGTAATTTACCTCTTAGAGTAGAAGTATCTTTATGAAAAAATTTAAATTTTTTTGTTTAAGTTTTTAGATTTTTAGCATGATAAATGATTTAGGATATATAAAATAAATAAGAAAGATCAATTGAAATATCTCAAAATCTTTATTTAAATTTAGAGCTTAGCATTAGCAAACACATATTCAAGGATATTAAAATATCAAACTATTAAAAATCTACATAAAGATAAATGTAAATGAAACTGTCTTTTTTAAACTTTGAATTAGTTAAAAAATATAATTACAATGAGACAAATGTTTATAATATAAATTCCCATTTCTAAATGTAGTTCAAATATAATTTAAATGTTATTTTTTAGATATTTTAAAGTTTTGTTGCCTTATATTTTATGTTTTTAAATTTATGATTTTTTCATTATCATTAAATTTAAAAATTAAGTTACAATGTCTTGGCTTCTTCAAATACCAAACATTTGATATAAAAGATTTTAAAACTTTAATTAATGATGAAACTTTTTAATTTGCTAGTTACTCCAAGAAATCGTTTTTTTTATTTTTTTCGATAGAAAAGTTTATTCAATTATACAAAAGCCAACATTTTAGATATAAAGCTACAATATTTGATTATTTTAGAATAATAAGAGAAAAGATAAAAGTTTTAAGCTCATAATCATATCATTATATATAAAGATTTATTTGAACAAGAAAACTCTTTTGATTTACTTATTATTCAAAAGTTTAAAAATTTTTATCTTCCAAATCTAGAATTTATACATACCAATTAAAAGAAAAAACTAAGGCCGGGTAAAATTAGAAGATTTTAAAACAAAATGACAAAGAAGATAGATAATAAAAATTATTTGCATGAAAGTATATTTCATATTTTATATTAGAATGTCATCTTGGATTTAGAAATAAATCCTTTAAAGATTTATCTTTAAATCTCTATTAAAACTTTTTAGTTTGATTATAAAACTAAAATCCTTAATGATAATTAATGAAATTATCTTCATTAAATTAAATTATTATAAATTACGTATGTTTTGTATTTTTAGTATAATTAAATTTTTTAATTAATTTGGATTTTAAGAAGAAATTATAAATTTCCCTAAAGAGAGACTGTTTTATTTCTGTCTATCTATTAAATTCAATAATTTATAATTATTTATTTAAAAAATGATTTGGAAATAAAGAAAATTCATAATAAAGATATAATTAAGTTTCTTTTATTCGAATTTCAGACTTATAAAGCTTATTATTTAGTTAAATTAAGTAAAATATATAATTATTGATATAAACTCTTTATATTAACGAAATTTTATTTACAAAGTATTTATTCGAAGAAATTATTTATTATTAGTTCATTTGAATCATTATAGCTCTTAGGTTTATTATAATTTTAAAATTAGGCTCAAGCTTTATTAAATATTAAACTTTGCAATAGAAAAATCTAGTTATATTAAGATATTATTATTTTATAAAGCTTTTCTTTTAACTTTTTATTTATTCTTAGCATTATTTTTAAAATAATTATCTAATTTATCTAATACTAGAGATACATTGGTTATAAACATTAATTTGACTTATGATTACTCTCTAATTATATAAACATTAATATTTAATTAATTATCTAAGTATATAAAATATTATAATTTTCCTTATTTCTCTAGATTTATTACAATCTAAAGTTATTATAAGGTAAATTCTCTTATTCTTCATTTCTTTTAGTTAACTAAATATAATTCTATTATGCTACTTTGAAAAATAATCTACCTTCTGTTTCTTTAAGCTTTTCAGATGTAAAAATAAAGATCTTAAATATTATTATTTTAAACTATTTCTATTGTCCCAAATAATCTTCGTCTTTTCTGGAAAAAAAATTGCAACATAATAGCTAAATTTTCTAAAAAAAGTAAAAATTAGGATTGCCAATTAATTATTAACTTACTATCTAAATATAACTAATCCTAAGACATTTGATATAAGTTTATTTATTAAGATAATTTCTATTTTAACTTTATTTTTTAAATGAAATAGATAATATTAAAATTAACTCATTACAAAACATATCCATTTAACACTTAGTAAAATAAGGAATTATTGATTATACCATTGAAATTAATTATTAAGTTAAAATTTACTAATGACTCTAATGCATAATTTAGTAATGCTTTCTACTTTTTAAGATACTTATTCAAACTCTCAGCTTTTTCATTTAAAATTTTTTTTTTTTATTTTTTAACTTGAATTATAAAAAAAGAAATAATTAATTTTATCTTTGAGATTCTAATTTTAGAATTTTTTATGTTAAATGTCTTTTACTCTCTTCAAATTAAATTAAATTTAGATCAAAATCTGAAAAAAAAAAGTGAAATGATAACTAAAATAAAATTTAGCCAAATAAACTAGAACTTAATAATCCAATCATTTCTCTTGATGGAATTTAACACTACAATGCTAATTTTTCAGAAATTGATATAGAATTTTTATAATTTGTATTATATCTCATTAAATGAGCTTAATACCAAAATCTCTATTAAAAATGATTAAAAGCATCAAATTTATTTAAGTTATAAAGAATGTTTAGTAGAAGGATAGTTAAGTTATAAAATTAACTATTTCCTTTAAGTAAATTTAATTTAAGTATAAAAATTAGCTTTGGTTCATGTGTCACTTCTTAATTAAAAAAAATTTCCAGCTTAATTCTAGGAATGTAGATTAAAGAAATTTGGAGGAAGTTGAAAATGTCTATCGACAGAACGACACTAAATACAAATTTAGGAGAACATCTTATTAGATTCAATGATTTAACTAATAATAATTTATTTCATTAAAAAAAATAAAAAATAGATAAAAATAGTTAAATGTAAATAAAGTGATAAAGCGAACTTTAGAAATTATTTAAATTTAAATTTATTGAAATTTAGGCGTAAATTATTATCTAATTATAATCTTTTATTTAAAATTAATAATAAATTAAAAAATTATAATTAATTATTAATATTTTATATAATCAGAATAATTGAATAATAATTTTAAAAAAATTAACTTTTTTAAGCTAAATTTTGTTGAAATTCCTTTTGTCTAATTATTTAGAAATATTTATTTAGATAAAATATAAAGAGAACCTTAAACCTTCTAAACATAGAACTTACAAATGTATCTCTAAATACTTATAAATTGTGAATAAAATTTAAATTTAAGTTCTAGTTTAGTTTATATATTATCTTTATTTATTGTTTATGCTGATTATTTAAGCAAATAAGTAAAGTGACATCATAGAATAAAATATTGACTAAGTACAAAATAAATAAAATAATTCCAGCTGAGTTTATTCATTTAGCTCAGTTAGTTTCAATCTCACATAAAATAATCTTTTATACTTTTATTTATTAATTTAGAAGATATTTTAAATTAAAATTAGCTTCTGTGAACTTAATTTTATTTGAGATTTTGAATAAACAATCTATCTGATTGAGGATTGTTTAATTTTTAAATTTAAATCGATCAATAAAAATGAAATTATGCCTCAGATTAAATTTAAAGGGTTGCATAAGTCTTTTTATCAAAATTTTACTTATTAATTTTCAGACAATTTTTTACATCAGCAAACTCAAAAGCTTCTAACAAGTTTATTTTTCAATTCTTAAAGAAAGTAAATTTAAAATAAACTTGGAATAAAAAAGAGGCTAGATGCTATTTTAACTAGAAATGAATTTAGGAAAAGAATAAATAGAAGTATATATAAATTTGAAAAGAAATTAAAAGCTGCTCATAATTTACTTATTATGATATAATTAATAATAGAAGTATTTTTAGAATCTTATATTATCATTTTAAATAATGGAAGTATAGCAGCAAACTAACAATGTGAAATTTTATTTTCTAAATATAATTTAAGAGAGAATATTCCAAAGTTACCACTCCGTGGGCTTTGTTATTGTCATATATGATTATAGGTTATTTTCAGGAAGAAGGAACAATAAATTGAATGTCCTTTTTGTAAAAAGATTAACTAAGATCTAATAAACTAGATTCCTACAATTTTCTAAATGATGCAAACGTCACTATCATGCTAAAAGAACTAATAATTCATTTATTTTAAGATAATTAAATTTCTTCAATGTATAGGAAAAAGTTAAATTTTTGATGTAGAAAAGATTACAAATTAATTTGCATTCGATACTTATTGAAGAGAAACACAAAAAATAATTAAGCAATAGACACTCAGCTATTTTTAGTTTACAATTTTTTAACTTAAAATTGTTCAGCAGCAGATTTCACACCTGCCGCTTAAAATAAGTTTTAAATTTGATTTCTCCTCCATTCACTTCAATCCTTGTCGTCTTCTTTCTTTAGTTCTTGCTAAAATCAGCCTCAATGTATCTTGATTCCATTTTCTCTTTTAAATTCGTCCTTGCCAATTGCAGAATACATTTCTCTTTCTTTTTTTTCCTCGATTCAATATTATTTCTTAAATTAATAAAATTTCTTGCACTACTTGTAGAAATGATCTAATTAGCAACAGAAAAACTATTTCTTTCTAAATCTAGTCTGTCTCGCTGTTCTTACGTATATCTTTTTTCCCCTATTTCTTCAATCTCCATTTTGCAGTTTTAGTTAAGTACCTTTTCAATTTGTTCGATTTGTTGTTGACTTGAAATTTTAATTTTCAGCTATGTATTTTAGCTCTATGTCTAATGTATCTAAGATATGGCTTAGTGGTTTTGCTCCTTTTAATATTTTCATAGAGCGTCAAACTCCCTCTCTTAATTAACCCTTCTGAAATCAAGTGTATCTTAAAATCCATACTAGATTTACTCTGTCAGCTTAATATTTTCCTTTCGGAGTTTTTTAAACTCTTCCTGGACGTTCATTACCACCTTAATGAGCTGTTCCATTCTCACCTGTCCAGAAGGATTGAATTTTGTGACCTCCTGTTGTAAGGTGGACTTCTTCTATTTCCTCGGTTTCTCTCCGAGATAGGCGTTATTGCATCATGGGTCATTTTCTGCCGCTTTTTATTCTTTCTCTAAGTTCCACTGCGTCCCGTACTCCTTCTTTGGAGCGGAAAGGAATCCTTTTCTCAAGTTCGACATCTTTTTTATTACTATATTGTATCTTAAAATATTCCAAATTAAATTGAAGTGAAAAAATTAAAAAATATAATTAATATATGATCAGCAGGATTTTTTGATTTATTTTAAAATATAGAGTATCTTTTATTTTTCCATATATGTTTATGATGATGGAGTTAAAATTTAAATATCTGAACTGAAAAAATAAAATAATGCTTTAATTTCTGACTTGTTTGCTTTTTTGTGCTTTATTCTATGTAACCAGATATAAAATGAGAAAAAAATTGGAAATAGAAGGAAAACTAATCTAAGATATAATTATTCATTGATTATGTCACTGTTGTGCACTTTATTAAGAAAATGCTGAGGCATATAAATAATTTTGATAAATAAATAAATTTGATTATAGAGCGCGTAGCACTCTCGTTGGTGCGTAGCTCTTTAAAAAAAATGTTTCATACTGACAAGAATGTTTGTTACCGATAAAATTATCAGATACTGATAAACCTTGTTCAATACTGGTATAATTATTCAGTACTGATAAAAATGTTCAATACTGATATAATTTTAGAATACTCGTAATCTTTAATACTTGCTGGAGGTCCAAGGACATGGCAGGATTGTGTCTCATTGCATCACCAAAGCAGAGGACGACATGTGTCAATTATGGGTACTTAAATTCCCCACCTCTGATGAAATTCGCAATATTATTTCTTTTTAGTTCCAGAATTAAAAATAAACGAAGCCAGTGCCGAAGGTCTAAGAATCTTATGTCTCGAGGCCAAACCAAAGCAGAGGAAGACATAAAGTGGATTATGGGTACTTAGCTTCCCCAACCTCTGATGAAGACGCCCTTGTTGTTCACCTTCGAACAACTATGGCGGTTTAAAAAAAAAAATCTATATATAATAAAAACGACTAAACCAAAAAAAAAGGTCCTATATAATAGAAATTGAAAAGTAGGCCTATTTAATACTTTAAAAATCCTTTCTAAATTTGGACTTTTATACTTTTTCCTTTTTTATCAAGTTAAGTCTGATATTGACTCCCTTTATCATATATTTGCAGTTGGAAAGACTTTTGTATACGCATAATTCTAACTTTAATTTGCTATATACCTTTTTATTGCATCAATAGATATTAGTATAAATAAAATTAACAAATAAAAGGATCACTATGTGAAGATATTCTAATTTAAAATTTTTGCCACTGTTATGCATCAGTTCAAGAGTATTTGGATGCAAGTGAAGTTAAATTCTGATAGATATCAAAAGTTATGCTCTCAAAGGCTAAGAAATATCTGAATCCTAGAAAAAGAAATTAAATAAAGTTCAATTAATAACTTAAAAGATTTTATTAATTAATGAGAAAATTTAGTTTTTAACAAACACCAAAACTTGACACAAGAATAGATTTATTTTAGAGCAAATCGATTTAATTTGCAAAAATAATAATGAGATTCAAAAATTAAGCGGATCTCTTCCATCAAAGGACAAGTAAGAACTGAGATAAAAATTCAGAATAGAAAAGTTAACACAGCTCTCAACACCTTCATTGAAAACTGAAAATAGAGATCACTGCAACCAAATCGATAAAAATAGTAACGGAAAAATAAAAAGTAAACGAAGAAGATAAAGTACGATAATTCAATATAGATCTATTACCTTTGATTTAGACAATGCTGAAATAGAATAAATGAACTTTTAGTAGATGAAACAGCTGATTCATCAACTTATTAGAAGCATAAAAAATCTCAAAGAGGATTTAAACTCCCAGAAGGAAGAGATGTTTGTAATAAGTTAGGATTTGATAAATCATGAAGATGATGATGAAGTCCATATGGTAGACCGAAGAGCTAAAGTCGGAGTTTATGAGCAAATTGCAAGTTTAGAGAATGATATTTGAGTAATGCAAGAGCAAGACGAGAAAAGCTGAGTAAAATTAGATTTTAGACTCAAATTAATAGAAGAAAACCTGTAGAAGCCTTCATAAGGAATTCCAATAGAAATAGAGGAACAAGAAAAGATATTTCCTAGAGCAAGAAAAAGAAGTTACATTTGTAACAGTACTTGCATTTATGGCGGAAATATCCCCAATAGAAAAAAATAAGAATGAATATATGGAAAAATGCTAACTAGTAACAACTGAAGTAGCGAGCGACGGAATTCTTCCCATCGGGAAATGGGAAAATCTGGAGAAAAAAAATTCTCAACTCAGATTATTCAAAAGAGAGAAGTCAATGAAAAAGAGCAATGCGAGGAACGAACATGCAGGAACTGAGATTTTATACATTTTAAACTTCAATTAAGCCGGTAGGTGAATAGTTATTTTTATGATTAATGATTAATGTGATTCAAAAATCTTCCTATACATTAATAACAATTTTAGCCTTTTTCTCTTAAAGAAATCTAGCTAATTATATAAGATATACCTAATGGCAAAGAGGCAGGTTCAAATTGTATTAAAGGTGAATTATTAAAATATGGAGAGCATTATCTTACCTTAATTCTTCACTGATTACTGAATAATATGCTGAGACTCTGAAAAATACCATATAAATTAAATACTTCAATCATTATTCCTTTTTACAAAAAAGGAAACAAAAATGATTTAAAAAATTGACGAAGATTTCTCTAATAAACACTAAAATTATATGATAAAACCCTTACAAATAAATTATATAATTTGATATACGAAAGAAACTTAGTATATTAAAGTTAAATGGAACTTTTGAAAAGGAAGTAAACAAAAATGTAAATTTGCGTTCTTTTGCAAACAATAGACATGTTTCGTAAATAAGCAAGGAGAAAACCAAATTACTAACAACTATGCATGGATAAAATGCTCTATTCTATAGAGAGAAAATTACTCTTTGATACACTAAATAATTAAAACTGCCTCTAGGCCTTATAAATACTTTATAATCTTTTATAGTAACATAAATTTATCTTTCTAATAGACGGAACATAATAAAGAAGATTTAATACAATAATGGAGTAATGCGAGGTTGTTCACATGAGCTAGTATTAGCCTTGTTGTACTATGATATTTAAATTCGATAATTAGAAAATAAAGTTAATATATTTGGATTTAAATGAAATAACTTTGATAACAGAATTACATATAGAGGATGGACAGATTAATTAATCCTACTATCTGAATCGGAAAGAAGTATGTAGAATCTAATAAACGAAACAAGTAGAGTTTTTAGATGAACATGCTTAAATATAAATATTACCAAATGGGAATTTATATAGTTTTTGAAAAAGAAAGGAAAATAAACCAAACTAGAATTATCAATCATCAAGAAGTCAATCATTTAAAAACAATAAGTCACATATTTAGGAATATTGTTTGCATCAATAAAAACCACATTAGTCACTGTAAGGAAGTAGGATTTAAATATTTAACTGCAGTAAAGAAAGCTGCATATTAATTGATAAGATATAAAAGCATGACACCTTTATATTTTAAAAACCTTCATCAACTCTTGCTTTACCTAAAGTGGAATATGGAGGAGAATTAGTATCTTGAGCTGATTAAAAAGGTATTGCTTCAATATTAAATAAAATTGATTCAAGTATGAGATTCATATCAAGAAAAGCTTTCTAAACAGAATCAAAATCTTTTTATGAATCATGCTATGTAAATTTAAACTGACTTCCCTTTAAATATTATAGCTCTAAGGTTTTTCAAATTTTTTAACAAATTTAGAAAAGAAAGTTTGGAAAAAGTAATTCGAAAATAGGAAGAATATTTAAAACTAAAGGAAAAGAAGGGTACTAATATTATAATATACTATAATGATGTGATGAAGTTGGTTTTGTTTTATAATATTGATTTGAGTGACAAAAAAAACGTAAATTTAAATAAATTTGATAAGGATGTTAGTAACTAAACAAAAGCTAGATTTTATAGAGATTCTATTTAAAAATTAACAGAATGACTACGGATAATATTTTTGCTTAATAATTTCAAAATTTGTCTTATTTTCCAGAAATTTCATATTCAAAACTTAGTGAACTTTATACAAGAAAAATCAATAGCTTATATAAAATGAGAACCCAATCTTACAATTATCGAAATTAATTGCATGACCGACATTTCCCCATCGAAAATCCAAAATATAAATGAAGCAAATATGATAAACTTAACATATTATGATATATATGTATTATTAACACTTAAGTGAATGATTTTAATAAAAAGTTAGGATTCATTATATTAGGAGACTGATACTTTAAGATTAAATATATATAAATTAATTTCTTAGAAAGTGATTGGAATATTTAGATCTTTAGATAAACATTTTCATAAAAAGCTTCTATCTTTTAGATTTTAATTCTTGGATGTATTAGATGAGGTCGGAAGAACAAAATCAAGTTAAATGAACTGAAGAAGATAGATTGCTGAGTTTTGTTTTTTATAGACTTTAAAATGTCTTTGATTGAAAGAAGCAATTCTTACAATTAAAGATGTCCATATGCTCTTAAAGATAAAATTATTTATATCACTACTTTTATTAATTAATTTTATATCTATATGCTTAAAGATGTTAACTCTTTGCTTATTGAAGGTTACAATGCAATTTTAATTATACTATTATCTAATTATTCTTATGCTTGAATAATTATCTATTAATAAAAGACAATTTAAATTTTCTTAATATTAATTAGGTTATTTTAAATATCAGTAGCAAACAGTTAGTTTATGATATTCTCCCTATTAAGAATAAAATTGCAGCTTTTATTTAATTTTTAGCTAAAGGTTATTTTATTTAAATATTTGATTACACTTAATATTTTCTTATTAAAGTAATATTAAATTCCTTGTAATAATTTAAATCTTTTATTAAATCAAAAATAAAACTCTTTATTTATCCCAAATATCTGTTTTTATTTATTATTAATAATTAAATTTGTATAAAAAACTTATATTATAGAATGCGTAACACCTGCATAGCTATTAAAAAAAGTTTGATTTATTCTTATTAAGTCTTAAGGAATTCTTCCCATGTACTAGAAGTCCCTTGTATACTTTTGTCTCTATAGGGTTAGTGTCGAAATATTTTCCTAAGAATCCTCTAAATCCTAGTATCTTATAGCTATTTTACTTGAAGCCTCGAGTACTGAATGCTCTTCTGGCTCCTGTTATTGTTATTGTTCTTTTTTCACCATGAGGTAGTTTCTGGTAGTAATTTTTCGTTCTTAGTTTAAGAAATGTTCCTCACTATTTAAATTAAAAATTATACATAAAAAAATTAACTTTTGATATCTAAAAGTAGGTTAAGATATTTAATAAAATATAAGAAAATTTATAAAATAGTATCAATTAATATGCTTTAACTATATTTTCATATAGGAAATAAAATTGTTTATTCCAATCTTATTCATCAGTCCTACTTTACTTATTGCTCATGTTCTTCTTCCACTGCTTCAATTTATTCAGATCATTCTACTATTGTAGTAATTTCTCATTTCACATTAGGATTTCAATTCTTCTTCTCAGTAGTATTTAATGAAAGCTTTCAATTCTAAAATATATTTCTTTTAACTGCCTTTAAGTACGAAAATTAAGAATAATGTAACTTTGATTATATGTTAAAATCTTTATTAAATCCTAGTTTTTAAGTCTTAAAATTCCTAAATAAGATCTTGCAGAAATTCACTTGATTAAATATGAACGAAGCTATCTAAATCTCCACTTATGCAAATTTCAGAGTACTTAATTTTGAAGTGTCTTTGCTATAAGTTGTATTAGAAATTATAGCAAAATTACTAAATTTGTATATAGATATTATTTCTCATAAGTTTATTTAGTTTCGTAAATAGAAATTATCTTGCTTCTTTATCAATATCTTCAAAGTAAAAATGTGAGTTTACATTAATCTCATCCTTTCTGTAGTATCTTAAAAGAACTTTTCCTTTACTTTGCTATAAACTTTACATTCTTCAATATTCTATACATCTATTTCAAAATATTAAGTTAGTTTCTTCAATTCTTTAAATATCTCAGATTTTTGCTTTTTTAAATAAAAAAGCTATATTAGAGTAAGATGCATTTATGTTTCTTATTCTAATTTTAAATATCTCATTATTATGTAGTACTTATAAGGCAATCAATTCAAAATTATAAAGCATGATTCATTAAACATTAAATTTGGACTTTTGAATATATTTCTTGTTACTTTTTTATAACTAGCATATATGTATTTCTTTATTTTTCCAATGTCCCTTAGAATCTTACATGAAATAATTTCTGAACTATAATTAGCTTTAGAGAATAAAAATATTTAATCTATTTAAAGTTTTAAGTGATATTCTAATTTGGACAACTATATAAGAAAGCATATTAAAATAATTTTAATTTAATTTAATTATTAGTTTCAGAAGATTTAGTTTTATAAGCATTATAAAGCTAAAAGTTTCTAAATTTAATACATTTATTATTATTTTTAAATACTACTAAACTAAATTCTCTTAAATAAATGATTTAATTAATAAAAATTATTATAGAGCTCATAGCACCTCATTGGCGCGCAGCTTTTTCAATATTAATATTAAGAAAAATGTTATAATATTTCTTGTTAAAATTCTAGAAGTCCAATGAGTCATGTCAGCTTCTCCAAATGGGGAATCTTCTTATTTAAAATTATTCCTAAATCTTGAGTCAAATGCTTCAGTCTTCTTGAATAAGGTCCAAATAAGAATTAATCATTAAGTCGGTAATTAGAAGGCCCGTCAGTCAAACTTTCATACTGCTAGAGAGAACCTCGGAGTAAGTTAGGCATGTCTCAACGGATCTTATCCACCATACAAGTGGTGGCATTTAATGCGAGATTACTCTCAGAGCAGTATACACTGCACCAGATTACCTACTAGTTTTTCTGATGCGACAAATATCCATTTTATATAATAATAGTACTGATTTTAAATAATTTTATATGAAATATAAGTTGGAAATTTACTAACTTTTAAACTGAATGCATTTTATTGAAAAGTTGAAATCCAATTCTTATAATTTAAGATTTGAAAATATGAGAAAAATAACTAGTTTTACTATTTCTATAAGCATTATTATATAAAATTATTAATTATTATTTAAATTTAAATCTAAGCATAAGATAATCTTTTTAATTTTCTTTTTCATACATTTTTACTTTGGTTATATCTACGAGGATTTAAATTAATTAAATTAAAAAATTTAAATTGGAGTTTAGTGAACTTGGAGGACTTTCAACCTCGTGTTCACAGGACCAGTTTGATAACCTGGCTGGAACCAGCTCCCTTCAGGACTCTTTCTTCAGTCGCCTTAGATTGTATACCACTTCGGTTTATAGATTTAACCTCCTGACGGATAAAATTAGTTACAGAATTCTCGTCTAATCTTATCCTAATATTAGTACTATTATTTTTCTAATTATTTTCTATTCCAGTACTATTATTTAATTAATTTCAATTTCTAACATTGTCTATATTTATGTCCAGTTTGTTTGCATACAAAACATCTTGGCTTATTCCTAATTCATTTTTTGTCTGGACTCCTCGGTAAATTAATAGCTCCTTCTATGTCCATTGAATCTTGAATTGTCTACTGTTGCTACTTGCTGTTCTCTTCAAGCACAGTTGTTCTCTGCTGTAGTAATCCCATTTCCCTGAAGAAAGTGTTTTGCTCTCGATCGTAGACTTCCCAGAAGCTTTCTTTCCATTCCTTGAGCTCAGTAACTTGATTTTTTAGAGCTCTATTCTCTAATGTAGCTTCTTTAATTCCTCCTTCAGGTCAGAGAATGCGACTAAAATTTATGCCTGTTCTTCCTGGAACTGTGGCATCGCAAACTCTCGCACGGCTGCTGCTTCTTGCGTCTCCAGCACCTTTCTAGGTCCTTCCTCTTCAGTTGGTGTCATCGAGGTAGCCTTTTGGCGCTTTTGTCCCATCTTTTAAGTTGATCTGGAAGTTCCTAGTTGAGTCTATTATTCTTGAAGGTTTTGAGAAGAAGATTATTTCTAGGAAGAAGACGTGTTAGTTAGAGATGAGGGTTCTTACTTTCTCTCCCCTTTTTAGGAGGTGGTATAAAAGCCTTTCTTGAACCCTTCTACCATTTTATATACGAGGATTAAAATTAATACTTTTTTAATTTAATGATCTTCAAGTAAGATATATAGAGTAAATTATCACTCAAAGTTTAAAAGAAAGGAAAAATAGAAATTTACTAGAAATCTATAAAGATATAACTAAGTTAGAAATAGATATATATTTTAATTTTTATGCTTTAATTTCTATAATTTTACAGTTTCTTTTTCTATTTTATATTTTATTAAGCTTTAGACTCTTTACTTTCTTAAGATTTTATTTCTTCTATATTTTTATTATATTTTTCGTATACTCTTTCGCTTTATCTTTATTACAGATATGTTGAAAATCTTAAACTTTATCGTAAAAAATTGTATATTTTATATAATTCTTTTTTATCTTTTTATGACTTGAATCTGTAGCAAATGTTTCAATTTATAATAAATGAAGGTTCATTTTATTAAAATCTATTTCTTATTTATCTGTTCCACTAATTTCTATAGACTCTACTTTTCTTTGTATTAATAAAATAATTTACTAACTTGCAAATTTTTATGCAAAGTCATATGTCTCTTTTTAGCAGCAATAAAGTTCTCTCGTTATAAATATGCAAAGATTTTATTTATTAGCCATTATTTTATTTTCTTAATTCTTTTAAATTAATATTTTAATTTAAACAATACTCTCCTATTTAAAGATACTGATACTCATTTTAATTTAGCATTTAAGATCTTAGTTATCTCTTTATCTATTTAGTAATAAGACTCATAATATTATTTTCAGAAAAGATTGCTTTTACTCACTAATTTTTCATTTTTATCTTTAAGATTATATTCTTTACTTTTATTTTGTTTTCATCGAAAAATAGTTTCAAGTGTAGAAAATAAAAGTTTTGCTGATAGATTTAATGAGTACTAGCTTACATAAGTATTAATAATAAGAAAATTTAATCTATTTATGTTTTAAACAACTAGTGTTATATCATCAATGAAATTTGATCATATTGCTTTATTTTAAAAAGTCATTAGTAGTTTATTAAGTTATTTGAGCTTTTAGTTTTATAAAGGAACTGTTTTATATTCTTGTTTATTGCCATTTATAAGTTATTCCTTTGCTTTTATTCATATTATTTATTATACTCTCACAACTTTGCTTGTCTTTGTTAGTACCTAAGCTTTTAAAAATGCTTATATTATAATATTTATTAAGTCTATCCAATATTTTCTTCCTTATTTGTTAGCAAAAATTTAAAAAATGTAAATAAATAAGAGTATCAACACTAAAATAGCTTTAGAAGTATATATTTAAAAAATAATATTTTATTAGCTTAAAACTTAATTAATTTTAGATTTTATATAGCTTTCAATGATTTAATATACAGGAATTGTTCTCCAAGTTACTTTTAATTTTTCCATTTCTTTCCAATCTTTTTTATGACTTAATTAAGGGATAAATCTATTTATTTTTTTTATAAATATTTTAAGATATATTAGTTAACTACAAAATTATATCAAGCTTATATACAAGTTATATCCTTTTTCTTCATTTTCAAGTATTTTAATAGCTTCACTTAAATTTGTTTATTTCATTTAGAATATCACTTTATTATTTCTTAACAAGTAATGAAAGAAGTTTCTATGAGCATAAAAACCTTAAGAGTCTTATTAAAAAGGTAATTTTAAGAGCTTAGTTAAAATTAGCATTATTTCAGTGCTTTTATTTCTCCTATATTATACTTTTGGAAACATATTCAGTGATAATTTATTATTACAAATCTATAATATAAAGTCAGTAGAAGGATAGAAAAATCTTATATTTATAATATAAATAACTAACAATAAATAGTTAGGGTTTTAACATTAACCATATAGATAAAAAAACAAAGTTAAAGGAAATTAAAAATAATTAAATAAATAATTAAAAATTTAAATAGCAATAAGTAGAACTTTAGCCAATCCTTAAATAACTATTCATTAATTTATACACTTTTGCTATGCACTAAATATTAATTTAAACTAAGATAAAATAACTGCAGAATTTAAGGAATATACAGAATTTAAAACTTATAGAAATATAAAATTTTAGAGAATTGTTTTGTAAAGTATTGATATAACTTAAATGTTGATATAACTTAAATGTTGATATAACTTAAATGTTGATATAACTTAAATGTTGATATAACTTAAATGTTGATATAACTTAAATGTTGATATAACTTAAATGTTGATATAACTTAAATGTTGATATAACTTAAATGTTGATATAACTTAAATGTTGATATAACTTAAATGTTGATATAACTTAAATGTTGATATAACTTAAATGTTGATATAACTTAAATGTTGATATAACTTAAATGTTGATATAACTTAAATGTTGATATAACTTAAATGTTGATATAACTTAAATGTTGATATAACTTAAATGTTGATATAACTTAAATGTTGATATAACTTAAATGTTGATATAACTTAAATGTTGATATAACTTAAATGTTGATATAACTTAAATGTTGATATAACTTAAATGTTGATATAACTTAAATGTTGATATAACTTAAATGTTGATATAACTTAAATGTTGATATAACTTAAATGTTGATATAACTTAAATATAACTTAAATGTTGATATAACTTAATTATTTATATTATAAAATAAATGTTTAAATATAAAATTATAAGATAAAGAGTATTCTTAATTTCTAAGAGACAGTGTCTTGCAGATTATTATGGCATGGTTGATATTATTTAGCTAATTCATTAAAATTAGATATTTCAGACAAATTTAAATTATTATATTATTAATAGATTATACAGCTTAGTTTTTAATTTGTCTAATAGCAAAGCATAGAACCATCTTAAATAGACATGCAAATATCTTACATACATAAAATTAAGATTTTGGAATGTTTCATTTAGCCTTAATAATAAGTTATTAAAAGCTTAATAATTAAATCTATATATCTTTCATTAGATACAGGGATTGTTTAATAGATATATGATAAAGATTGTGTTTTACAGAAACTATTATCTAATCTTTTAAATTTAGATATCTTATTTAGATTATCATTAAATAACAAAACTCTAAGGAACTCTTTGCTCTATGAAAAAGACAGAGTTGCTTAAATACTGTTGACTATAAAAAGTGGTAATTATAGCTAATAAGTTAAGATTGATAAAATAAAATTTGATCTAAACTTTATCTTTTATAACTTAAACTTTTCTTATTTTTATGTTATTTATCACTAAAGTCACTTATCATTATATTTCAGCCTTTATGAAACTAATAAATAATAACTTTTTTAGAAAGCTTTTAAATTAAGTTTAAAGTTTAATAAATACTCATATGATTACTTTGCTGTAACTTTTTAAAATTAATTAAGCTTATCTAGAAAGAAGAGAATCTAAATGTCTTGATAATAATATTAATCTAGCAAGATAAGAATTAGCATTTAATAAATAGTTTCTAACTCTTATCTTCCAATTACCAGATTTATAAAAGTTGCTTAGTTGATAAGCTAAGATTTTTAACAAAAATATAACTCTAGGAAATTAAATATAAAGCAAGGAGAAATCATAAAAGAATGCTAATAGATGTAATATAAAAGTAAAACATGAAAGAATCTAAATAATTTTATTAAAGAGTTTATATAATTTCTATATTTATTTTAATGTTTAGTCAATTCATTTATTCAACAACTATTTAGAACAAAACTCATTCCAAATTATCTCCTGAGTTTGTTGTTAGTGAAGCAAATGGATTTTAGATAAAGTTATTAAATGAGTTTATCAATAAGAGTTGCAAACTAAATAATGGAGTTTTAAAGATTTAGTTATTATGTATAAATAAAATAGGTTTTTCTCTATATATTTTGAAAATAGTTAAAGTAAGTTAATTAATAATTTCCTTTTAAATCCTAAAGTTAATCGATTCAAATATTGCTAATATATAAACACTTTTAAATTTTTGTTTTAGAATATTTATTCTCATGCTTTACATAGAAACTTGTTCATATACTTATTTCTGTAATTTTATATCTTGTGTATCTTTTAAAGTTTCTAAAAAGAGTTGATATAGTAAATTTTTAGAATTGTGTTTCGTATATAGATATAAAAGAATGTTTAATAAATAGATAATTATGATATACATCTTGTAATAAGTATGCTAATAACTAATTATTATCTATTTAATTTTAAAATTAATACTCATATTTTATTATTTCTCTCTTAAAGAAAAGTCTTCATTTAGGATTGTTTGACAGTATAAATAGCTCCAATTTTGTTATAATTATTAGAACTTAATTGAATAGCATTTCGCTTTGGTAATCTTAAGCTTTTTAATTTTAAAATTAATTCTAAAATATTCTTATTGCTTAAGCAAATAAATAGATTAAAATGTTTGCTTTAAGATATAAGTACATTTTTTCCTAGGATAAATTATAAGAAAATAGCAATGCTAAAAGTTATTTGGATACTAAGCTTATTTAATTAGCTTTCTCTTTTACCATAAAAGTTATTAATTATCAAGTTTATTTTAAGTTTTTAAAATGAAAGATTAAGCTATTTCGACAGCCTTTATTTCAGAATCTTATTGTTTTAAACATAATTATTGGTAGTTATTTTTAAACCTTGAGAAATATAAATCTGTAAACAATTTGAGTCAAACCTCTCCAATAGTACAGAATCATTATGACTAATGTTTATAAATTTGTTCCAAACTCTCACTTTGAGATAAAATTTTACGATTTAGTACAATCAAATAATTTAGTATTCAGACTTACAAAAAATAGATTAGTTTCCACTAAGAGAGTATTTAAACTTTACTAAATTAATTTATAAATCCTTCTTCATTGTTAACTTATTTAGATGTTAAGTACAAATTAAGAAAATTTAGCTGTAGTAGAAGGCTTATTTCTCAAAATAAGAGTTCGATTCACATTTTTCCTAAGTTATTTAATCTAATGATTTTATAAGCAAATAATGCTTAAACTTATCTGCATGCTGTTACTTATCCTTTATTATTTAGATTATTAATGCTTACAATTAGACGAAATCAGAAATTGGTTACAATTCATAGAGATCAATATCCAACTATAATTAAGAAGCTTTCAATTAAAGTTATCTTTTTAAAATCATTTTATCATGAAGATACATTTGTATCCTTTTATTACTTTAGCAAAAGAGTTCTTTCAATTAATCTTATTTATAAGGTATTTATCACTCATTTAGATATCAAAGCATATGCATTTTTACTTTTAATCAGCATAGAAAAATAAAAGGTTTTATTAAGCTGCTACTTTTATCTTGTTACAGTTAAAAGGAATGCTATATTCCTAACTAAAGGTTAACTGTATTTAGCATTAATTAATATCTAAAGTTAAAATTATGTCTCTAGTAAGATTAATTATGAGTATTTCTTGTTATCTCTTTAAGTACTAAGATTGAAACAGCTTGGTTATTACTTAAAAGTAAAAGCATAAAAGTTAAGACATCTTCTTAGAATATCTTCTTATTTTTGAAGAATAATCTTTATTATTATAACAAGTTTATCAGTTTAATGTATATTAGTTCAAGTATTAATTTTAGTATCTTTCATCTACTAAATAACTTATAAGCTTAATAAGCTTTATTAACTAAGAGAGACATAAATATACTTATATTGATAAGTTCTATTTAAGTGTATAAGAGTTAGAAAGTATCCAATATAATTAATACAGTTAAGACCTTTACTCATGTAACTAAGTAGCTAGGTAATTTACAGAATTATTTTACTTATTTGAGTTAATACATTTTCTTTTATAGTAAACTTAACTAAAGACATATTTAAACTATTTCATTTCTATCAATTTTAGTTAATCATAATCAACCCAATATGCAAAACTTAATTCACTCAGGAGATTAAAATCAGTCCGTACAAACTCTTTTCACTATATTTTCCTTATCGAGTCTAGAAGATGAAGTTTAATCTCCTTTAAACTAGATTACGAACAGCTAAAAGGAGGATAAATGGAATAAAAAGTCAGTTTCATATGATATGCACAATTCCAGTCAGAATTAGTTAGATCAAGGAATTTTAAGTAAGTCTGAGGAATAAATTGCTGCTAAAAAGGAGTATTTATTTAGAAAGTATAGTAGATTTAAATCCAAAATGTAGAATCATTCAAAACACTTAGATTGCAACTAGGATCAAGAAGCTAAAATAAATGGTCCAGAAGAATATTAATAATCTTTACAGTAAGATATGTATAATAACGAGCTACTTCAACTAAAAAAAATTAAGAGAGAATTCTAACTTATAAAGCATAAACTCTATAGATCCTAGGAACAAAAAGAGAATCAATTTAGCTTAGAAAAGTCTTAAAAGTAAAATTCTAATATTTTACTTGTTGAACAAAAAGAAAAAGAAGTCTAAGAAAAAATAAAAGATATTTAGCTGAAGCTGATTAGAGTTAATCAGTAATAAGCGTAGAACTAAAATTAAAGCAACCTTTGAGATGATAAGGAGAAGCAAAAAGAAGTTAAATTCTACAATCAATATTAAGAAAATTTAAAAATTAAAAGACTCCTTTTAAAGAACTTGGATATCTTTACTTATCTACTTATATTTCTAATTTCGCTTTTTTATTTGGCAGGGAATGGATTTATGAAAAGTGAGAACTAGATTTGATTATGTTTAGTTATTTAATAATAATTATATTTATAAGTAAATTATATAGGTAATTAATTTAATGATCTTATACTTGTATACATCTTCTTTTTATATGTCTATAAGTAATAATAATTGAGTAGCTTTGTCTTAGTTGTATTTTAATATTATAATTTAATAAGGTAAGTTATTAATAATTTGGAGACTTAAATTAAAAATTAGACTTTTTAAATTTAGCTTCTTCTATACTTTTATGCAACTTTTATTCTTATCAAGTAAATCTTTAATAGATAGTGAAGATCTAAATTTATCTATTGCAATAATATTTAATTTCTTAACTTAAAATACCTTTGTCTTCAATTTTAGCTAATAGAGATAATTTAGAAGGCTTAAAATAAAGAAGCCAATTAAATTATATTTGTATCTTTATTTAATTTTGGATTAAGCAATAAATGAAATAAATGTAAGCTTTAATATAGCCTAAATACTTCTAAAGTAGATAGTTAAATCTTTAAAAAAAAGTTTAGTTATATTTGGAATATCAATTAAGTATTACTAGGTATCTGAATATAGGCTACTTTTAGATATATGAAATTAGTTTATTTATTAAGTTAATTTCTATTTTTAACTCCTTAATTTATTGAAAACGCGAAATGGAATATTGTAAAAGAATTTATTACAAAGCATAACTACTTTAACCATTTAAAATTGATAATAAAGAAAATATTAACTATTAATAATAGCATTGAAGCAAATGCAAAGCTAAATTTATTAATGCTTAAATATGCAAGCATGCCTACTTTATAGTTTTTAAGGTGCTTATTTAAAATCTCTGCTATTTCATATAAATATTTTAGCTAAAGCTATTAAAAGTTTTTTGATTCTGAGATTCTAATTTTATTAATTTTATGTATTTAAGCCTTTTTATCTGTTCTTCAAATGGATTTAGATCTATTAACCTAAAATATGCTATTAGTAAATTTGGAATAGATCTTTAATTAAACTAATTAGACTTAAATTATACTAACATCTCTTATTTCATTTATCACTAAAAAGCATAGGTTAAATAACTTCTATTATTGGAATGCTTAATAAAATTAAGAATCTTTATTTTTATTTTAACTAATTATTTCTAATAAAAACTAAATAATTTCATTAAGTTATTTTAATTACTTAAATCAAAATAGTTTAAGAGATGCTAGACTCAACCTTTTTATTTCTTAAAATATATAATTAGTATCTATAAGTTTTTAATTATATATCTCTTAGATATTTTATTATTATATTTTATTAAATCCATAAAGCAACTAATTCCCTTATATTTCTTTTAGAATTTAAATATTATAACTAGATAATTATAAATGCTTTCATTTAAATAATCAAATTCAACTATTTTATTGAAAATTTGCTTTATCGTTTGCAATACATTTAAAGCTTTTAGCTTTACTTTTAATTTTTACTTAAGTAAATTGTTTTTCTCTTAGAAGCCTTTAGTATATTAAATTATTTCTTTAAATCTTTATTTAGTTTAGTATTGTCATAGAACTATTTCCACAATTAAACTTACTTAAAATAATTAACTTTATAGCTTAGTGTAACTTAACTATCATTCTACTAATAGTTCTTTATAACTTAATAAAAGTAGATATTTTAATTTAGATTTAGGTATTAGACTCATTTAATGAGATACAACTCAATGTATAGATATATCTCTAAATACTTATAAATTTGGAATAACCTTTAAATTTAAGTTCTAGTTAGTTTATAAATTAAGTTATTTAGTACCTATGTTTATATTTAAACAAAATGCTTTCATAGAACTAAATACTTATTAAGCACAAGATAAATAATAGACTTTCAAGTAGCTTTATATCTTTTAACTCTGTTTATTATTTATCTAGCATAAATAATTCATTTAACTTTCATTTATTAATTTAGATTATCATTCATCTTTAAAGCTGCTTCTATAAGCTTAGTTTTTTAAAGACTTTTAATAATTATTATATCTAATGAGATTATTTAATTTAATAGAAACTAGCATAATTAAAATATTTACTTAGATTAAATTATAAAGAGTTATATAAGCTTTTATCACATTTTTATTTATTTTTGATAATTTTTACATCAGCAAATTTAAAAAGTTGTAAGAAATGTATTTCATAATGTTTTAAAAAGGCAAATTATAATAAACTAAAAAATGAGTTTAAAAGAAAGAGACTAGATACTAATAAATTAAACTAGAAATGCATTTAAATAAAGCATAAGTATAAGAATAGATAAATTTAAAAAGAAATAAAAAGCTGTTCATAATTTATAAATTATATTATAATTAGTTATAAAAGTATTTAATAGAATCTTGGCTTATCATTTTAAATAATGGAAGTATAGCAACTAACTCAGAAATGTGAAATTTGCTTCTCGGAATATGATTTTAGAGAGAATATTCCCAAGTTACTGCCATGTGGGCATTGTTTATGTCATATATGCTTATAGGCTATTTTCAGAAATAAGGAACAATAAATTGAATGTCCTTTTTGTAAAAAGAAAAACTAAGTTGATATAAATAAGATTCCTATTATTTTCTAAATGATTGAAACTTAACACTCATGCTAAAATATTTAAAATAAGCATTTCTTTTAAGATAATTAAATATGCTCAAAACATAAGAAAAAATTAGATATTTGATGCGATTAAGATTAGAAACTAATTTGCGTTCAATGTTTATTGAAAGGAAAACACAAAAATCATTAAGCAATAGATGCTCAGCTATTTGCATCTTAAAATATTTAAAACTAAATTGAAGCGAAAAAAAGTAAAGACGAAAAAATTAATACATGATCATCAGGACTTTTTGATTGCTTTAAAGATATAGAATGTATAACTTTTATTTGTCCATATGTATCTAGTCTGTGATGGTAAGAGTTAAAATTTTACTAACTTAACTGGAAAAATAAAATAATGCTTCAATATCTAACATGTTTGTTTCCTTGTGTTTTATTCTGTGTAACCAGATATAAAATGAGAATCTAATTGGGCATAGAAGGAACATTATGTTAAGATATAATGGCTCATTGCTTATGTCACTGCTGTGCACTTTATTAAGAAAATGAAAATGCTTATAAATACTTTTTATAATAATAAGTATTAAAGCAAAAAAAAATTTTTCTACCAAAAAGAAATTGAACAGTAGGGCTATTTGAGTGCTTTAAAAGCCCTTATTAAATTTGCTCTTTTATATTTTTACCTTTTTTATCAAGTATAAATAGAACTTGCCTTATTTTTCCTTGAATTCTCGATGGAAATAAACTCTGTAAAGTCTTAACTCTAACTTTATTTTGCCCTATACCTTATTTTTGTATCAACAGATATTAGTTGAGATAGTATTTAGAAATAAAAGGCTCACTTTGTGAAGATATTCTAACATAATGTTTTTGTCACTGTTGTGCATCAGTTCAAGAATTTTGGGAAATTAGAGAAGTATACTGGTGATAGATAATAAAAATAATTCCAATTTTTTATTACTTGTATTTATCTATATTTTCCTTTAATACACTTTTATATAGAAATTTATAAACATTTGATTACATATCTTTAATCTTTATAGCTTTATGCTTAAATTATTTTACTCTTTGTTTATTAGCATTAAAGCTTTATTTTCATTACTAAACTTGAATTTCTAGTTAATAAAGATTTTCTTATGTTTGAATGATTGTCTATTAACAATAAAAGAAAGTCTATATTTTCTAAAATTAAACAAGATTAAACTTCATTAGATAAATTAAATTTATTATTAAGCCTAAATCAAAAATCTATAACAATTTCAATTAATTATTTTTAGCAAAGAATAGCTACTAAAGTTGAATAATTTTAATTAATTTTTGTTATTCTAAAATAAGCAAAGGAACTTGGTTAATTTAAGAAAATTTAATAAGTTAATTTATTTTTTTGCTATGTAGTGACACTTCATTAGAAGATTTTGTAATAAGTCTAAGTTTCACTTTCTAGTTTATATTTCGTTCATACTTAGTTTTTCCTTTATTTCATATTTTATTCTTTTTATTTTATAAACAATTTCTATATTATTTTTCTAGCTTTAATTTTTTACAATTATGTTGAAGCTCTTAAATTTTTTCAATTTTCGTAATACATTAAAATTTTAATTTTTTATTTTAGAAGCTTTTTATTATCTGAATATATAGCAAATTTTATAATTTTTTAATTTCATTGCATAAAAGAGAAATATATCTTTTTTTCTTTATCCATATTTTTATTTTTCTCTAAATTTTATTAGCAAAATATTCTCATTGCTTATAAAATTTTGGTATCTGAGTATTTATCTTTCTCTAATTTTCAACAGTAAATATATTCCCTTATTATTTAAACAAATTATTTGTTGAACTGATATTCATCGAATTTATACTTTTGGTATTTTTATTTTCTTAGTTCTTTTAATATTAATTAAATATAATGTAAATTTATTTAATTAAAGATAAAAATAAGCATTCTAATTTAGATTTAAGATTTTTATTTTTCTTTATTTATTTTATTAGCAAGATTCTTGATATTATTTTCAAAAGATTGTTTGTACTCACTAATTTTTCATCTGCATTTTTATCTTTAAAATTACTTTCTTTATTTTTATTTTATATTTATCAAAAAATTATTTCTAGTGTAGAGCATTTTATTTTTGCAGATTGATTTTATATAGGTTACATTAATATCAACAATAAGCAAAACTTAATTTATTCATGTTTTGATATAATTTGCTTAATTTCATTGATGAAATTGAATCATTAAGTTTTATCATAAAGAGTCCTTATTAATCTATTTTTAATTTAGTCCTTTATAAAAGACAGCTTTATGTTCTTATGCCATTTATAAGTAATTTCTTTTATTTTATTAATATTTTTACATTATAATTTAGTTAAAAATCCTCACAAATTTATTACTTAGAAGCATTCATACTTATAAAGATTTTATATTATAATATTTACTCAATCAGCTTTTTTAGAATATTGTTTTTGTCTATTTATGAGTAAACATTTATAAAGAATTACTAAGCAATAAATAATAGTAACAATTTAAAAGGTAAAAATACCTTAGTAGTGTAAATTTAAAATAAGCAAATATTCTTATTTATTTAAATTAAATTAGATTTTATAGATAATTGAATACTCCTATTTGCCAGGAGTTTAGTTAAATCTATTTTAATAATTTTAATTCTTTTTATCTATTTATTCTTTTTATAAAGTTAACTAGTTCAATTCTTTGTTTCTATAAAATTAAATTGCCACTGAAGCAAAAATATTAGATTGATTGATAACTATAAAGTTTATTAAATAGTTCCTACTATAAATAGAGATTCTTTATAATGAATATCTTTATAAGCTAAATGATTATCTATAGAGCTATATAACTTATAAATATCTTAAAATTAAATCTTTTTTAGCTATAATTTTATTAATTTCATCCTATACATATTTTATATTAGCTTCTAAAGTTCTCACTCCAAACAAAGATCATTAAGCATTTATTGGGTACTAAATATGTGAAATTTAATCTAAAATTAGGTTATCTACTTTCAATTTATATTAAGCTATTATACAATTTTAAGCTTAAACATAAGCATTTATGATTATTAATATTAGCTAGACTTACTAAGAAGTTGATAAATAAATAATAAAGAGAATAAAACTAATAATTAAAGCATTTGTTTATTAAGAGAATATATAGAACTTTAATCAATCATTAGAGATTTTCTAGTTTATTCATTTACTTTTAATTATAAGTAAAAAGGAATAAAGATGTAATTATTTAAATCCCAAGATCAATAAAAGAAATAGAAAACTTAAACAAAAAATAAGTATAAACTTTCAGATTTTTTTTAATTTTAAAAGTTTCTTAGGGTAGTAATTAAGCATTTAAGTGAGAGCTTTCTTATTTCTAAATATTTCGCAAATATTATAAAAATAAATTTTAAGTAAGCAATTCTTAAAATAATTTAAGAAGAATACTTATGAATTCCTTAGAGCAGTTGCTTGAAAATTAAATAGGCAAATTAATCTTAATTTAGCTAAATTTTTAGAATTAATTAAATTTAAATGATTAGGCTCTTTAAGGTTATATAGCTTATTTCTTTTTGTGATTTTAAACTAATAAGCAGCATGGCTTCATAATAATAAATATATTACAAGTATATAGCCATAATAATGTAAGAGTATTCATTTAATAATATCTCTATTATTATAGCAAGCTTTAATAATTTAAATAGATTTAATTTTATTGGTCACTTTTTCTTTAAACATGTAATTCTTTATTTTACTAATGCATACAAAGGGGAAATCACAGGAATTTATATCTAATCTTTAAGATAAAAAAATAAAGTTGCCAATACTTTCATTCTTCTAATTGAAAACTGAAAGCAATCCTTTTAATTTACATTTTATTAAGCAAAGTCTCTTAAAATCTTCCAGAACTTCAGAACATGTAGTATTAAACCTAGCAGTGCAGGACATAAATGATAAGGTTAAATTACTATAATTATTTAGTTAAACCAATAGAAATAAAATCCTATCTAAGATTCTAATTTATATAAGATTAGCTTATCTCCTAGTAAGCCATTCATTTTATGTTTCATTTACATTAAAGATATTTAAAGCTTTTTTATATATGGATGCTGATTATTATTAATTTAAGTAAGGGCAAGAGAAACTTATCAAACTAATTAAAAATTTAAAATAAGTATATATTCTCTTATATCTATAGCAAACTTAACAGGCTTATTGAGAAAGAGGAGAATCTAAATATCTTAGTAAGAATAAATATAAAGCAGGATAATAATAAGCATTAATGAATAGCTTCAAACTTTTATTTTACAACTATGTAAAAAGCATGAAACTTAAATTCCTTTAGTTAAAAATAGAAAATACTAACAAAATATAATTCTAGGTGATTAATTATAAAGTAAGGAAAAGGTATAAAAGAGAGATTATGCTGGTAGATGTAATATAATTGTAAATTATGAAAGAATCTAAATTTTATTTAAGAGTTTAAATAGTTTCTGCATTTATTATAATGTAAGAAGTTAAGTCTTTTATTGAAGAATAATTTACCACTCAACTCATTCCAAATTTATCTGAAATTTGCAAAATTCCAAATTTATCACCTGAGTTTGATAGCTAGTGGGAAACAAATGGATTGCTGGATAGTGTTATAGATAAAGTTATTAAATGGGTTTATTAATAAGGGTTGTAAACTAAACATTGAATTTTGAAAGAAAGTTAGAAATGTCCTGTTATATTTTTCGAGATTTAGGGAACAAGTAATAAAACTTTTATGATATATGGACATTTGGATAAATAGCCTCCATTGACAGAAGGTTGGAGTGAAGGATTAGGTCCATACACACCTGTAGTAAGAAATAATAAACTTTATGCTAGAGGAGTTTCAGATGATGGATATGCTGTATTTTCTACTATTTTAGCACTTAAAGCTTGCAAATAATTTAATCAACCTTTCGCTAATTGTGTGATATGTCTAGAAACAGGTGAAGAATCAGGGTCTGATGATTTTGTTTACTTTTTGCCTTAAATTAGACAAAAATATAACAATATTGACGTTATTCTAATTTTAGATGGGTTTACACAAACTTATGATAGAATTTGGGTTACAGATTCTTTACGAGGGGTTATTAACTTCGAATTAGAAGTAAAAACAGCCTAAAATACATAAACCAAATAGTCATGCTCTGGAGAAAATTTAGGTGGTATAATACCTTCACCTTTTAGAATTTTACAGCTTTTATTGAATAGACTTTACGATATAGAAACAGGAAAATTAAAATTTAAAGAAATGTATCCAGAAATTCCATAGGAAGTAATTGAAAATAGTAAGAAGGTGGGAAATATATTATAAGATGAAATATGGAAAGGATTTACAATCTTACCTCAATGCTAGAGGGAAAGTGCCGATAATTGCTAGCTGATAATAAATAACTCTTGACTACCTTGCTTAGAAATTATAGGAATGAGTTAATTTCCATCATGCTAGGGAAGTTAAAAATGTTAAGAAGAAATTAAAAAAATAGTCGCTAAAGTTTCGATTAGACTTCCTCCAGGTGTTGATGAAACTATATTCTAAAAGATAAAAGATACCCTACTTGTAGACATTCCCTTCAATAATCACGTTGAAGTTAAAAATCCTTCCTTTGCAAAAGGATATTCAAGTAAGTTTAAAGAAAGCTTTAAATAATGCTTAAACGAAAGTTGCAAAGCTACATTTAGTTAGGAAATACTGAGCAGAGGTGATGGAGGAACAATAGGAATAATGGATCCTCTTTAAAAAAGCTTTGAAAATGCAGATATTGTAATTTTAGGTGTGCTAAGCCCCGAATCAAATGCTCATGCACCAGATGAAAGTCTTGATTTAGAATTCACAAAAAAGTTTACTATTTTCCTTTCTGGAATATTTAGTAGTTTTACATGAAACTCTTAAACATTCTTTAATTAAATTTTACTAATAAATTTTAAGATTTTAATCATATGATATAAATAGCTAGGCTTTCATATATGGCATAGACAAATTATTTTTTATAGACATATAATATCTATATAAATACATATATAAAATGATATTAGCTTCAATAGATTACTTTTAGTAAGTGTTCTTTATTTATTATATAATAAAGTTGCAAAAGCAAGAATGAAATAAATTAATTGCCAAAAGGATATCTATCAATCATTTTTTAACTTTTCGAGCTACTAGTTTTTTAAAATTCTAGACTTTTTAGTTAGATAACTAATGAATATACTAATGAATAAACTGATAATATATAACAATGAGCATCAATCTATTGCAAAAGATTATAAAGGTACTAAAGTTGTAAGCTAGTTTGGTCATATTGCAGATTTAATAAATTGTTAGTTCTGTTCTAAGCTAACTTTTGAGGATATTATTTCTATATTTTCTTTCTTGAATTTTATAGTTCAATGAGATTTATATGCGAACTATTTTATTTAATTTCCTTCTAGAAAATAAATATTTTGGTATAATGAAACAAGTCATTGATATTTTTATAAAATGTAAAAAATGTGCCTTATTATAATAACCTAGAGAATGTTTATTTGATAGACATATTTAATAAGTTATCACTCAATTAAAAATAGAAAGGAAAAATCTATTTATAACTAAAAGATTTGTAAATGCTTATATCATTAATTAACCTTCACTATTTAGAATAGATAAGTTTTTTAGAAAATTCAACAGTGTAAGTATGGCTAATACTATTTGAAAAATATCAGTCATTAAAGGATGCTTGAAAATTTGTATCTTCCTCTCAGTTTAGGAATAAACATGTGAATAATTAATTTTAATTCAACTACAAAATAAAGTTATTACTATTGGATCTTTCCATTGAGTTGAAGAAAATGCACTTCATGCTTTGTAAAACTGAAATTAAGATCTTAGGTTATATTTACAGGAATGGTCATTAAAAGTATCTTATTATATTTAATCTCTAAAGTTCATCATTTATCTCTATATTTTCAAAGCAAATATTTACTAAATTCTGTCTTTTTAGTAGAGTTAAATAATTTCTTGATAATTGTTAACAAAGCTCTTAATAAAGTACATTCAGTAAACTAGAAGTAAATGCTCGCATATATAAATATTTGCTTATTTCTTAGAAATTGATATATAAGTAAGATCCCAAACCATTCTAGTGATAAATAAAAAGTATTTTATTCTAACAAGATTGAAACATCATAGAGTCTAATAAATACACTCAGATTTTTGTTAAGCAAAGAAAGAAAATGCTTACATATTCCTAAAACCAAATAATGTATATTTCAAATAAACAACTTAAACTAAATTTCCAATCTCAACTAATAAAATCATCGAATAACAAAAAATATGAATATTAAGCTTTTAAATCTCATTTATTAATTAAAAACAGCAAGCTAAGTAATTAAACTATCTAAATTAAAAATAAAAGAAGAACTAAGTTTTAGATTTATAGAGTAAATGAAAATTTGATGAGTGTAATATTATTCAAGCACAGGATAATTTCTTATTTTAATAAGTTTATTTTCCATCTTTTTAGTTTATAAATGAAAAAAATATCACTGGTTAAACGATGTTAGTCTAATCCTGGAACTAAGATTGGATAGTAGAAAGTGTTGTGTCCAATTACATCAAAAGAGACGTAAAGCACTAAACTATTGATGGAAATGTACAACTTGACCAATGCTAGCGGCAAAAGGAATCGGTTCACTCAGTCTTCTTCGAGGTTGCTATATCCAAGAGCTATTTCTCTACCTCGGAATTTATAAGCTTCATAAGTACCAAATTTTTTCTATCCGCAGTAAAAGAGCAAAGTATTAAGTTCAAAAGCATAGATGTTCCTATAGACTTATTAAAGTCTCAAAGTAAGCGGGAAAGCAAAAAGTCAGAAAGATATTTTTAATATCTAACCTTCTTCAAACTCTAACTCTTAGAATGGTAAGAAGCCTAAAAAATCTCTAGGAAGCAAATAATCAAGCTAGAAAAAGTTAAAATTAGAAATAGAAACAGAAAATTTGCCACTTTAAAGATAGACTAAAGCAAAATAGTAGGAATAAGAGGTGATAAAGATTCCTAAAGTATACGAAAATTAAATCTTCTAGTATAAATAAGATAAAAAGGGTAATATCTTAGATATTTCTCTTTTTGATGAAAAGTCTATTTAGGAAGCTGATTTAATATTAAAAGCTAATACTACGAAAGAGAAAGTATTTTGTAAAGAGGACTTCGAGATTCAATAAAATAATAGAGATTATTAAGACTATCCCATAAAAAAGATTCAAGAGTATTTTATGAATGGATTGAGAAGCAAGAAAATTAAGAGACTAAATGTTACACCTGAAAACCCAGATATAGGAGCATTTATCTTTGAATTAGACGCTAGGAAGCTTATTAAGCTTTTAAAATAAATTTTATAAGCGAGAATAGAAAAAAAGCCAGATTAATAATATGCAATGGTTAAAGAAAAAAGTTTAAGAGAGTTATTGAAGAAAAAAATTTCGAAAGCAGAGATTCCTCTGAAATAATTTATCTAGAACATAATAACTAAGAAAAAATCTTACAAAAAGTTAGATTTACAGCAAATTAGGAATGACAAAGATTAACCTTCAGCTTCTGATTAAAAATCCAGCAAAATTTGAGTTCCAGCGCCAAGTCCCCAATAGGATAAATAAATTAAGAAAAATTTAGAAGCAGAGTGCTTTGGAAGCTTTACAATGATCGAGAAAATGTTAGGCGAGGTTGAAAAATGATTCATATATACTTAGGTTAAAATTTAAAATTCCTCCCTTTTTCTCTTCTTTGTTTTTTTTAATTTTTTCCAAATTATTTATAAAGCTTTTAGCTTTAAATTCTTTAAATTTTGTTATATCTACTTTTGACAAATTTAAACCATCTTAATTTAAAGATTATAGAAAAGTATAAAAAATAATTTTAAATCCATTTTATTAGACTTCTATCTCTTTCTAACTTTTGTCTTATTTGAAATTTACTATTAAGTAAAAATTTCGTCCTCCAAGGTATAATTTTGTTTCTTCTAAGCTTATCCCAACAATATTTTAATTTTTTTACGTTTTCATAGCATATTTAGAAGTTAACTTTGCTTATCTTTCTTACTAGATAAATTATTTATATTTAAATTTTTGTCTTTTAATTGAAAGAAGAGATTGTAATTTTTAAGTTTTATAGCTTCATAAGATAAATTGGGTTGCTATAATAGTAACAATTAAAAGTTTACTAAAGTTAAAATAGGATATATCTAATTATATTTAATTTTTGATTCTTTTTATTTGTTTTAAAATATCTATAATTATAAATTATTCATATGGGTATATCTTTACTAATAAGTTTTGAATATTTTGCTAGCACTTTTTATATAAATGTTTTATCTTCAGCTATCAGCTTATTCTACTTATAACTTTCTTTTTTAATATATACAGAATGTGCCTTTTTAGATTTGATAGTAAAACTGATTTTGTGATTCTATCATTTTAACTTTTTTACTCTCATTTTAGTAAATTTTGATGGAAATTTCATTTGAACTTTTAAAGCTGATTCTTCTAATTCTGACTCTTTAACTTTATTTTCTAAGTTTCGATTTCCTTTTTTCCTAACTTATTTGTTTTTGAAGTTACTTAGACGTAATTTATTGATTTCTTATTTAAAAGTTTCAGTTACAAATTGATGATAATTTAAAATGAGATGATACAATTTAATTTAAAAGCATCTGAAGAGTATAAAAAGAGCTAAGTAAGTCAATAAAAGAAGTTCTTAGTAATAGTTGCTTTTCTTCCAAAATAAGGAGCGCTCTACGGTCTCATCATCACTTTCTTTTCTGGTTCTTCATTTATATTCCTTTTACTAGCGCTTTTTAATAAAGTTTAATCTACAATGGAATTTACTCTTGTTAAATCACGAAACTCCTTTGTAGGAATTTAGAAATTAGGAACGGCTTGACTTGCTCACTTTTCTTACTTTAATCTTGGCGTGCTAAGTCTTCTGACTTAGTCTTTTTAGTAAACACTTAGTTCCTTTCTTCTATTATTTTCGCTTTTCATTGCAGCTCATGACATTTAACATCTATGAAACACGTCATTCGGTATTTCGTTCTACTTACCATTATAAATTCTTAAAGATTCTTTAAACGTTTTTTAAGCTGCAGATGGCTGATAAGGAGCAACAAGACCTCCAGAGCTTACACTAAATATAAAATGTAACTTACTGCACATACATATCTCTACCAGTTCCATCAGAGTGGTAGTAAAGAATTTTAGGACCCATTCTTGGGGGATTAACATCATATACTCTTTTCTTTCTAAATGAAGTGACAGGATATTGATTTCTTCGCTCTGATGATATTTTGGTACATCCTCCATTGTCATGCGAGATATAACCATCTCTTCCTGATCCGTTTGTATGATATCATTAGACTTTTGGCATTAACGAACTATAACTTGACGTATGCATATTTTTAAACAAATTCGAGGCTTTTCTAAAATTTGAATAACAATTAAACAACTATTAGGAATTTCTTTTCTCTAAGGAAATCAAAAAGGAAATCCAACACAAAGTTAATAAGAAAATGATCAAGTAAGAATGAATCTACTCAGGTATATTTCTAGCAAGAATAACTAAGGAAGTATAGAAAGCAAAAGTAAGCCTTCTATTAAGAGAATAAATGACTTTGAGTGAAATAAAAGAATCAGATGAAGAACTTAAAATATGAAATTTAGAATAAAATTATAAAGAAAAGCGTTTGATTTAGTATATTAATTGAAGATTTAATAATTATTTCATTTATATTTTAATATAACTATATCAATCAAACACCTTTCACTTAAAGTTAATAAATTAGTAAGATTATTAATAACTATATAAAAGGTTATTTGTAGTGTAAGGAGCTTTTAACACAAAAGCGATTTATTCAAATTTAATATATAATCTAGAAAAATTGATAAGATTTTTTAACTAAAACTTAATTAAGTAAGCAGATAGATATGCCTTCATATCTAAGGAATTTCTAAATATAAATTAGTAAAATTTCTAATGATAATACACTTCTAGAGGTAGATATCTATGCAATCTAAGCTAATAGATATTAGTCATAATTACATTTATAAAAGCTTACAATTTTTCAGTGTAAAAGCAACTAAATTTAATTGTTTTTCTTTATGAATAAAAATTAAATAATTTAGTATTTTAACTTTAGATTTTTATCACTTTATAGCTTAATTTAAACTGACTACATTTTTAATTTATTTTAGAAATAGAATTTAAAATTAAGAGGCAAAAATCCTAAAGAGCTACTTTGCTTATTAACTTTAAGAAATAATAGCCACTTGAAGAAGTCTTTATACTCTGATGAAATTCTCTTTTTATCGTAGATTTTAAGTAAAAAATAGAATTTTTTAGTTGAAATGAGTGCTATTTGGTTGTAAGTTTATTTTTATATTACTATTTAAAAATTAAATATATTAGATACATTTGTTTTCCTAAAGAACTTTATATGTATTAACTCTTTTATCTTCGGTAAAAAGATTTATTTATCATTAAATGGATATGATAAGTTAAAGGATAATTAATGAAGATTAAAGAGAATAATTTCGTTAAGTGTTTCCTTAAACCTCAACTTTTTCGGTAGACTAGGCTTTTGGACTTTTTGCTTTTTCTACTGTAACTCGTTTTTGATCATTTGCTGTCTCGTCACAGATTTCTGCCTACTCCAAGGCATTAAGCTCCTTGCTTTAATTTACTTGTTGAGGCAGATTTTTTTAAATATCCGTAATCTGATTATTTTCCTGAAATAGTACACTTACAGCTTATTAAGCGAAAAAGTTGAATATCTATTCTAAGGAAGTTTGACATAGCGAGTATTCGCTTATGTTCAGATTTTTTTTCTACATTAAAAGCTTACAGAATCTTCTATTAATCCGAACATATACCCAATACTTATATGCTATTCCTTTTCAATTCTATATTTGAAAAAAGATGCCCAATGCTCAATTAGTACAGACTTATTGAAATATTATTTCATTCAGTTTTCAAATATCATTCCTCTATTTTCTAATATGCATCATTCTATCAAACCTTCAGGTGTTATCATTTTGTCCTTTTCAAGCATATTTATCATTATTTCCGCATTTTTGTGCTTTTGCTAAATTAGGCTGTTTAAATGGCCGAAACCTAGAGTCTATACAGCTATCAAGACTTGCTCGTATGGGATGTTATCATTTTTAAGTAACTGCTAGATTAATTTTTTTAGTTGTTCATTTTCTTAAATTGTTGGCAAGTCAAATTTTATGGAAAGCTCATACCCTGATCCGTATTTGTTTTTAATATGCATTGCCGTTCCAATACATCTTAACTTTCCAGCTACTTAAATTGCCATTGTATCACTCAAAGCTTCAGCTTCCTCCATTGAATGCGTAGTTAATATAACTGAACTTCCTTTCATTGTCACTTTATTAACAACTTCCCACATAAACTTTCTAGCTTATGGATCCATACCTGCAGAAGGTTCATCAAGAAAGACAACGGGAGGATTTCCTATCAAAGCCATAGCTACATTTAGTTTTCTTTTATTTCCTCCTGATAGCGTTCCTGCCTTTACAAATTCGTATTAAGTTAGATCAAGTTCTTCAAGCATAGTTTATACCAGGCCTGATATTTTATTTTTTGGTATTCCCTTGATTGCGGCATATAATTCTAAGTGCTCTCTACAATTCATAGGATCTGATATTGAGTTATATTGAGGACAGTATCCAATTAAATACCTTGCATCTGCCATATTAGTGTTTACATTATAACCACAAATGAAAGCTTCGCCTTCAGAAGGTGGAAATTCTCCTGAGAGAATTTTAAAGGTTGTTGTTTTACCAGCTCCATTCGTTCCAAGAAGCGAAAAGACTTCATGATATTTGACTTTAAAACTAATATCGTTGACGGCTATTAACGTCTTCTTACTACAGCAGTTTCCATATACCTTTCTTACATTTTTGACTAAAATAGCTACATCTTTCGGATTAGTTTTTTGGATAATTTAGTCTTCGCGTTCAACATCATCATCTAAGTAGTATTTCTCAGATGAAACTGCAAGTTTCTTATCAAATAATCTTCTGAATTTTGGTTTAGTCATTAAATTTTCCACCAAAAATACGAGTAAGAAGTATAAAACTGATTATAAGCATAAGTACATTATATCAGCACCTGCTATTAAGAAATGCCATGCACTAGGTGTTCCATCAAACCCTTCAGTATATACATATTGCTCTCTAGATGCTATATTTATAATACCATATCCAAAACAAAATCCTGGAAAAATTCTAAAAATCCATTACAAGCCTTCGTTGATGCTTCGAGTAGAATCGATAATTCTTAGGAAGAATGAGAAGATTGATAAGCAGGATCCTGTGACGAAATGGAAGAACATCGTAAGAGTTTATGCTCCTGCTGCTTCTTTAAATATAAAGGATGATAAATATGTGAAAGCTGCCACGGCAGGGCCATATAAAAAGAATAAAGCCAAAACGCAAAACCAAGTCTCAGCAGAATCAGTATAAGATTCAACTTGGAAAGCTAAGACAAGCAAAGCACAAGCTAATGCTGGTGTTATGTGTTTAACTATATCTCATACAAATGTGGAAATTCAGTAAGCTTTTAAACTAACTCCACTAACCATATGCTGGTGCTTTATTCCGTTTTCTCTCTCTTTTACTATGAAGGCTATTAAAGAAGTAGGTATGAAAGATAAACCGATTGTAAAGACTATAGCAGCGAAAAATCCTGTATCTGAATTAGCTCGAGATTTTAGACGATCTGTAAGTGGTAATGGATCATTATAAACTCTTACTTTAAAATCTGGATTATATAAGTGCATTATTCCTTACGAAATAGCATTAAAATAACTAGGAGCTGCTTAATGCCCCGAAGTATTATGAAAAACTACTACTGAATATTAATCCTCTTGTGCTTAAGTAAACCAGTAAGATCCCATTCTCACTGGTTTAATATCTCTATTATCATATGAATAGCTATCAAATTCTGTGATATTAAGAGGGTTTTCCAAGGTAATAGGCTATATTGTAACGTCAGTACCCCAATTTTACTAAATACTATCCATGATATTTTGTACTCTAGCAGAATTTTCCTCATCCCATAAATTTTTATTGTAAAGAATATTCTGAGGCTTATCATATTAGTTAATATTGCTCTCCCAAGCAACTTAGTCTTACCAGAAAACACCTACAAGTTACAGAAGTAAGCCAAATATTACGATAATGATTGGACAATTTATTTCCATACAAAGTCCTCTTTTATCTCTTTTGCTGTAAATCACTCTTTTCTTTACTAAAGCTTTGAAATGCTAGCAAAATATACCTTTCTTTATTCTGTCTTTAGATATATCAAAATTATTTTGATTATCTATCCTAATATTTGATGCGTTAGTTTAATCTGGCTATTCCTTCGTTGGACTTTCTTAGCCCATAGTCTTCATCAATTCTATCTTCTAGTTTTAGTTTGACTTATTTAGATCGTTTTTTGAATCTTCTTTTTAAATATCATTGACATATCTTAGATCGACGCTGTATTTTCTTGCATTTTTCTATTGAGACTGTAATGTTTTCATTCGCTTCGTTTAAGCTTCTCCTAATTTGGCGACTTGTAAAAATACTTCTTCTAAAGTAGTAACTGAAATTCCATAAGATTCTATCTTTATTTATTATAAAGAAGCGTCTAAATCTTAGAATAGGCTTTTAAACTAGTGACTTTAGTCGAGAGGAAGCTAAAATTCGAATTCTGCTCCTACTTCACTTATTGTATTGAAGTTCTGAATATGTTTTCCAATCAGATCTTTAGCCTTTTATGCTAAAAAACCTTTTTCATGATCTTCAACATCATGTCGTTGAACTAATGTAAGACTATAGCCAACACCAAATTTATTTTTAAGTCATAAATTGCTTCCACAACATCTCAATTTTCCTCTTGATACAATTCCTATTCTATCACCTAAAATATCAGCCTCTTCCATATAATGAGTTGTCAGAATTATGGTTTTTTCTTACTTTTTTTCTTTAAGCATATCCCACATCATTCTTCTAGCAGTTAAATCCATACCTGATGTAGGTTCATCTAATAAAATAAGCTTAGAGTTTCCAATCAGAGCTAAGCCAAGCGATAATTTTCTTCTTTATCCTCCACTCAATTACTTGGCAAGAAAGTTTGCTCTATGACCTAATTAGACATCAGCAATTATCTATTCAACTTGTTGAACTCTTTCTTGTTTCTTTGTTACTCCTTTGAAAATCGCGTATATAGATAAATGCTCTCGGACAGTAAGAACATCGTAAAGAACATCATGCTAGGGACAAACTCCCATCTAAGTTCTTAGTTCTTACTGGTTCTTCACTAGATCTATATTATTATAGACTATTTATCCAGATGTAGGTTAAATCAAACCAGTCAGCATGGAAATCGTGGTTGTTTTTCCTGCTCCATTATGTCCTAATAAAGCAAATATTTAACCTTTGTATATAGTTAAATCCATTCCATCGACAGCTATTTTTTCACCAAAATGTTTCCTAAGGTCTCTTATTAGCATAGCTTCGCCAGTTTTTTCCTACTTTTAAAGATTGGCATCAACTGGTTCTAGATTTTCCTCAGTTATATTATTACACTTAGTCTCTATTTGTATTTACTATCTTTCTTACTTACACCAAAACTACTTGGTAAATAAGAAGTAATAAGATTTAGGAGTTCCGTTTCCTATTGGAAGTACTTAGTCTAAGTATATTCCTAAGAAAGTGAAAACTAAGAAATCAATGAAAAAGTATTGAAGAGTGAGCCCAAAATAATAGTTGTGATATTCATTTTCTAAATGATCTCAATCCATTCCTTCTTAGCTTGATTCATAAAGTCCGAGACTTTCACACCCCAAAGCAAGTGCTACATTTGGAAGAATTGAAGCTCCTTATTTATTTGAACTTGTAACACTTGGATCTAACACAGCAAATGAAACAAAATAACTAAAGAAAAAGAAACCGAAGCCCAGCATAGAAGCTACCTTTACTTTTGTGAAGAATACACTAAAATAATTTCTTACCTGAGAAATATGCTAAAGGACAAATTAGCCAATCCGTATAATAAGAAGAAAATAAATACTATTCCTGTCTAGCTGTAGGGAAATATGCTCAGACTAGCTATTATAGTATTTCCAATTGCTATTAACACATATATGAGTATATAAGTGATAAGATAACTACTTCAGAAAGCGGCATCTGTCATTCCCATCATTTTCATCGTTTCTTTTATGTTTGTCTCTTTTTCGTAAACGAGTTTTGAAAGGAGTCTTGCATAAGGAATAAAATATGATATCACTAAGAAAAATGGAAGAGCGTTTGTAATTACTCCTTAGTAGTCGTCGTCTACGTAGTCGTCTGACGCAAAAGGAATGACACCTTACTAGATATAAGCTTAATCATTTTTTGAAAGATATTTAATGAGGAAATTGTCAACCAAGTTTTAAATTCCAAGGTAGCCCATTTTATAAAAATCTTCATGATATTCAATATTTGGTCCAGCTTTGAAGGAATTATATGGATCGTCATCCCATTGTCTTGTTCACAAAACTTCTATAAATTCAACATTTGCATCATAATTCAAAGGGTCAGTATAGTTGAAGTGAAGTCTATAGGTAAGTTCATTTTCGTTCCAAGTGTCAACTGTCATTGCTCACATAACTTTAGGACCGTCTTCATAGTCGCTACTTCTACAATAGTCTTTAATTTCATCATATGACTTGTAGTATCTAAACTATTACTATGTGAGAATATGAGTTTCCTCACCTTCTTAGCCATAATCCTTATAAAGTTTGAATTATTATTCAATATACCTCGTAATTTCATTATCAGGAGCTAATGCTACGATATTCTATTCATAGTCGTCTGGAAACATAAGAGGAAATTTGTTCCATTAGTAAATAGGATTTCTATTTACTTGATAGATCTGTTCATATGTAGTGTTCGCCCAAAAATTAGGTTGTACTTCAGAGTTCTATTTAAATATAAATGTTTCCTATTCTGGTGGCACTATCAAGTACAACTTATCAAAGTAAGAAGTAGCATCTATTTCGTCAGAAGATATGGAAAGTCTGATTAAAAGCATACAAAACATACAGACTACTGGGAATAAAATTTCAAAAAGCGATCCACATAATTTCCTTTTTCAGATAATCCAATTCTTCCAAATGAGAGCATTGAGTTGATTTCAGAAAGCCATTCAATTTAATATATAAAACTACGTGGTATAAATAAGAGAAATTGTATAAACTTACTTTTTATTAGGAAAATAGTTTAATGAAGTTTAAGTTATTCTTAACAATTTAAACACACTATAAATCTAAAATTACGTTACTCGAGATTGCTTGGATAATAGAACTTTTTCTCATTTCTTGATTTTATAGTCTAAAGCTAATAATGATATTTGCTTGAAAGCTTAAGAAAGCTATCTGAAGTTTCTGAAATGTAATTTATATGAACATATCAACAATCAAGAAATATCAGTAATATGTTTAACAAAAGGAATGCGACTATTGTTATTAATATAGAAAATAAAGGAAAAGGAAAAAAATTTATGGCAAACATAGATTGACAAAAATAAGAGCTTCATCTTAAGATCTTCTATAATGTTTTATTATTTTATATCTATCAACTACTTTCCTTCAATTTAGCTTAACTAAAGTTTAAGTTATCTATCTAAGTTATTATAGTCCAAATAGAATATCTTCTAAGAATAACACTTTTAAATGGTCGTTCTAAAAAGTTTTATATGCGAAACTTCTAATTAAACTTTTTTAAATTGTTAGTTTACAATTTTAGATAATATTTTTCCTGTAAACAGTTCAAATGCATGCTTTTCTCTACAAAAGATTAAATTGATTATACATATTTATTTAATGTAATTTCATAAGTTTAATTAATATTCTAAAATATATTAGTATAAAGCATATAGTCATAAAATATCTCCTTAGAAAACCTTATATTCCAGAATAATGGACAAACTAATTTTCATCCTGTGATTTTATTGAATTAAGTACCTTCAAAGTCGAAATTATTTTTAGTGTTTTAAACATTTTTAGAATATACTATTCTATTGCTTGTTTTAAATGCGACTCTACATATACATTTTTCTAACCAACACTAGTTAAAGAAAATTGCTTTTTTTCTATGAAGATAAAGTTGTCAGGATGATGTTTCGTGAGACTTAATCTTTTTAACTTTATTTTAAATCGCTTTATTGTATTTTCAATTTCGGTTAATGATGTGGAGTTATTTAATCTCAATTTTTTTTAGATATTATAGCTATTAGGAGTTTTAATCTATATATACTGACTATCTGGTATGTTTTAGCTTGTTTATCCTTAAATAACCTTTATTTGAAGTAGTCTCGTACTATTTGTGAAGCTCCTTTTTATGAATAGCTTATTTATCTTATTATTCTATAACAATTTCACTTCAAATGTGATCATCTTTTGATAATTATTGTTAATTCAATTTTAAATTACTTTCTAGAAATTATAACGACTTCTTCAAATCATTTCCATATCATCAAATCAAAAACTTATTTTAACCTACATAACTGCTAGCTCTCAGTTCCTCAAACAAAAAGAGAGAAAATTGTTCTAAATTATTACTAAATCTTTACTTAATGAAAACTAATTATAAAATACCTAAGAACTATTTATATTCTTAAGTTGTCCTATAATAGACATCTATTAAAGTTGGCGCTATCATTCATGCTTAATCCTCTTATTTATATTTCTGTTGATATTAACAAGAGTCTTGCAGTTTGATCCTATACAAGTTTAAAAAGAGACTCTCATGATAAAAGTTTGCAAAATACAATGGTAGATTATAGTTTATTTAAAGATTTACTTATACACTACTTATTTATATCTTAGTTAATAAAAAAACATCTATAGAAATGCTTTCTTTTCTCTAGTGAGTTCTATAAATCCCTCTGATCAAATTAAATGAAGGATTCTGCTGATTGATATTATTTTTTATATATAACTTGCTAAAATTACACTTAACAATTTTATTCTCTTTTCTTCACAAATTTAACAAACTATATCGTATTTGAAAAAGGACTTAGTAATCATTTTTATTTTTATTTGAAACTTAGAAAATTTTTTGGAATAATTGTATTCAAAACCAAATAGGAATTTCAATTTTATCTGCAATATTTTAAATTTAATTATCCTTTCATTAATAGAATTGCTTTCGACTTATGAGTTTACTTTCATAATAATGATTTCATGATTAAAAGTAACCAAGATATTTTACTCTCGGATCTCCTTTCTAAGTATATTTAAAATAGATTTCTTAACTTCATTCTTGTTCCTTTTGAACTTCTCTATATTATAGAGAATTTAATTTCATCTTCTAAGACAAGTAACTATAATTACAGTCATTGCTTTGTCTTCTTTAATATGAATTTAACTTTAATGCATTCATAATACAATGTTCAATAGTTAAAAGTTTAATTCTAATCAAGTGAATAGTGAGCATTTTATTCAGCTCTAACTTCTCGCCTTTCTTCTAACTCTTTACTATCACTCTTCCTTTAATGTAGCTCTATTTTCTTGATTCCAGATTGTGTTCTAGTTTATAATCTTTAATAAAATTAATATCTATTAGCAATTTTCATCTGATTTCTGAAGGATTAGAAATAAGAAGATTATCACCAGTGGAATTACAAAAAGAGCTTATAAAATAAAGTTAAAAGAGTTCTACAAATAAAGCTAAGAATATGTAGAATAAGCTACTTTAGATGTCATGATATGATTGAATGATACAATGACTTACTAGGAAGATATAGAGTTATATTTAAATATCTTAAGAGATAAAGGATAATCTTTATAACTAAAATAATCAATTTTAGAACTATAAAACATAAATCAATTATGCTTATTAGACTTTGAGGATATAAGGGATGATAGAAGATACAATTTATTCTTAAATATTTAAATATTAAAAGAGTGAGTGAAATAGCTAAAATAAAACAGGCTACAAATCTAAAGGAAAATCAGTTATGGTAATAAACCTTTAAGAATAGAAAATGATTTAAGGTAGTTTCAAAGTTTATTATGAAATACTAATTATTTAAATCCTATAAAGAATTTCTATATTTCAGTTAAAATAATTATTGCTTATAAATCTAACTTTAATAAATGATTTTAATTAAGTAAGATAAGTCTAGAATTTGCCTAGTTAGAAAAATATTTTATTCACTAAAAATTTAATTTTAATTCTTCGCATTTTAAATTCTCTACTTTTTACATCTTTCAGTATTTTCAAATTTCATTCATTTTTTATTTTTTTATCTTTAAATCTTTTCTTAACTTTACTTATTTCTTAATAATTCTAGAATTATAAATATATATAAATCTTCATTCTCGAATTTATAAATAGATGCTTCATGATTTCTTAATAGTCAACATTTTAACTAAAGGCTATTTTGAATTTGAATATGGCTTTATTCTTATTAGAGTTTTTTATTTATTAGAAAGAGTTTTTATAACTTTTTTAAATCAAAATATCTATAATTCTTTATATTTAGCTTTTATATTCTAACCTCTTTTAAATTTGTATATTAATACCTTTTCTATTTTCTTCAAAGATCCTGTTATCTTAACTTAGTCATTTATAACTGTCTACTATAATTCTTTTAATTATGTATTAATTTATCTAAAATGGATCATATTATATCTATCTTATCGTTATATAAGCATAATAATTTTAAATATTTGCTTGTATTCTAATGACCCATTAGTTAATTAGGTTTATCTTATTGATTATAAATTCATATTTATTATTTGGTATAATTCAAGATATACTGTAATAGCATTATTTCATTTCTTTCTTTTGCTTGTCTCATAGAAATTACTTCATTAACTTAACTTAATCGATAGTGCTAAGCACATCAGATTAGAAAATTATAACTAGAACAATCAAAAATAAACTAATTATCTTTCATTTCTTTATTTTTATACTTCTACTTCTTAACTTATTGCCCTTTCTTCTTAAGTTCGCTTCTTTTTCTCCTTTATTTTCTGGAAAAATTTAAAATAAGTTAATAAAATAAGATAATAAGAAAGAGGTATTAGCTTCCATATAGCAACTGAAGATAAATTTTAACCTCATTATTTAGACATTTAGAGAGCTTCTTCCTTTGATGATGGTTGGAAGATCCTAAATATCTCTATATTTAAATAAAAATTCCTCCTTAAAATTTAGAGTATCATTGAGGAAGATTAAATAGCTATTATAAGGGAATAAATACATTTACTAAATCTAAAGAAAAGTTAATTTTTTAATTAGCTCTAACTATTATATATTTGAAGCTGGTAGTTATGAAGAATGTTAAAAGAGTATAATAAGACTTCAAAGATATGCTTATTTAATGTTTTCTTATTATACTGATTCTTAATTTTAAGTTAGGAAATGTTTGATTTAAGAGTCTTAATTATTTAATCAGTCTGTTTATTATTTCTAGCTTATCATTATATAACTATATCCCTTCTTGATAAAAGTATATATATATATATGTATCCATTTGTCCTTTTACTAACTTGCCTTTAATTAAACTTTTAAAACTTATATCTTAATAAAGCTCTTTCTTACTGAATCTCTTGCATCTTTAAGTCTTTTACATCATAACTATGAATTAACCCAGTCATAACTTCCTAGAGTTAAAGCTATGATAATTCTTTATAAATATCTTGCTTTCAAGTTTTTTACAAAATTTAGCAGTCTGAAAATATTTCCCTTGGAGATTGATTATAAAATATAGAAAGAGCAATGCTTCATTTAATTTTATCAAGCTTAATTGAAAAAAATATGGTAGTATGCCTATAAGGATTTAATGAAAATATACATAATAAAATTCTAAAGTAATAAAAGGAAATAACATATTAAAGGAAATTCAAAAAAGATCAATAAGCTTTAATTTTGAGTAAATAGTTAAAATAAAAAAGGGGCTTTAGTTTAAATTATGAGATTTCAGGAAAAATTTGCTCAAAGTTTTAAAGAGAAAGAAATTAAATAATTTAAAGTTAAAGAGGGAAAAAAGAACTAGATGACATAGATTTGGCAAGAGAGTAATAATAACTTCTGAAGAGTTCCAAAAATGTTCATGAAATAAAGGATAAGACTTTGATTAAATAAAAAAGGTTTTTAAAAAAGTTTAGATAAAGTATTGGGTTCTCTTTATAATTATCTTATATATTTACTTTAATTAAATATTTTAAATATAATACTTAATTAGTTTCTCACTATAAATTTAGCTTAAAGTATTTATTGAAAGTATGCTCTCTAGTAATTAAATAATCCCTAGCTTTTCCACTATCTTATGATATTTAATAGATTTCTTGCATATTGACTTCCTGGACCCAGTCTTTCCAATAAGGTAGTTAAATATACGAACTATTTTATAAAATTAGGTCACAATAGCTTTTTCTTTTTGACTCGTCTTTTATTCCTAAAACTCAGAATTTGAACTAATTTGAACTTAACCAAGAAAAAAAGTTGTCTATATATGGTTTTGAATGAAGCTTATAAATAATTCCCATTATTTCTATTAGAATAGCAATGTTCTTGGATCTTGCAATAATCTTTCTAGCTCCATCTAATGCAGGAATTTCACTATGTTCCAGATCAAGTTTCATAACATCTACTTCAGGTAAAATATCTTCAGTTAAAAAATCGTCCATTTTTATAGCGAAGACTTTGAAAAGTCGAGGTCTTCTTTCTGTGTCTGTTTTAAATGTGATGAAATTCTTTCTTTCATCAGCAATATGTGTAAGTGTTGAGGCATAGTCTCTTAAAAAGACTGTTAACTATGTCCATTAAGTTTAGTTATACAAAGCGAAGTTATGAAGCTCAACTTTATTTTAGAATTTGTTCATATGAACTGATTCATTCAAAACTGATGCTGTCAATTTATTAGCCTCGAAACCAAATAGTTTTCCTCCCTATTTTTCATCAAGAATAGAAGCTACTCTTAGTGTATATAAGCCATAATGAGTTCCACCATCTATTACTTTCGACCAAGGATTCACAAAAGTATAGAAAAAAAATCTGTTTTCGATATCTTCGCATAAAGTATCTCACTCGAACTATCATTTTCTTCTAATAAAAAGTACTTAAATTTATTTTCCATTGAAGGTTAAATTTCGTTAATCTAAATACCAAGTGAGTTCTTTAGTAGCTCTATAATGTAAAAATCCTTTTACTATTTTCTTGTATTTAAACTCATCTAGATCTTGATTTCAGTCATTCTACAAAATTACTTTTCTATCCTATTTAATATTAGAATCCTGATATACCTAATTTAAATTGCTTTCATGTATCTTAGATTAAGTAGTCTTTTCTTAGCTTATCCAGTTGATATTTTACTAAGTTTAGACATAAAAGAAAAAGAAAAGGAAGTTAATAACAGCAAAGAAAGAAACGATGAGAAGTTAATTCTTCATTTATTGGCAATACTTTAAAACTATTAAGAGATAGATTTTAAATATGGCTTCTAATTCTTATTAAATGACTCTAAAAGTTATTATTTATCTAATTAATTAACTTCTTAAGTTATTGAGTATTACTTTTCAAATATATTAAGTAATAAATCATCGCATTAAGAAAGAATTAAAATAGCAAAAGGACTGTCAAATTTTATTAAGAGATATAGTGAATTGAATGAAGCATGTATTCTAGGCTTTAGGGTATTAGTTAGAAGAATTTATTTACTTGAGGCTGAAGTTATTAGATTATTAATAGTGATGATAATCTAACATGGTAAGAGATTCTAAAATCAGATCTAAAAGTGGGATTAGAAAAATAAAATCGAAAGATTAATCAAGAAAAGTTGCATAAGTGGCTTATTCCCAACTCAGCTGGCATTTGAAAAGTAGTTATTATTAAAGGGGTAATTTTAAAGAGATGCATGAATCAAATGATTTAAAAAGTCTTTTATACTCTTAAAAGGTTTAAATTAACTTTTCTTTTTTACCTTTTTATTAATTTATTGGAATCTAATTTTTCTTCTCTTTGAATAAGTTAAAGCTAACTTAATAAGAGAACAAAAAGCATAAAGATTTATTTGAAAGAATATTTTTAATTTTAAGTTTAGACATAATGCTTGCTATAGAAATAGACTTTCTATATATAAAGATTATAATAAAAGAAGGCTTAAACAGCTTACTCTATGAAATTTGTTTCTACATTCTAGTAATTTTGCAACTTAACCCTGCTTTATCTTTTCTACTCCTACTTAGCTAACAAAATTTAGTTAAATATTTTATTTCCTCTTTATTAGCTTAAGTAATGATATGTTTAATTTATTTTAGAAGAGTTAAGTTAATAATATAAGAGACTGAAAGCATAGTTAAATTACTATGATTGAAAATCTTAAATAAAAGTACTCTTTAGTATAAGTTTTAAGAAGCTTAAATATAGATAATGAAATTATCCATTAGATTAAAAGAAATTTAATTTAGCTATCTAATATAAAAATCATTATCAGTCCTTCTCACTTATTCTACAACAAAAGGATAAGTATTTTAGAAATTATGAATATGAAAGTCGATAAATCATGTGATAGTTCACTAGAATTATGAGAATGGATTATACATAAAAAGTGATCCAAGCTTTAAGAAATTAATACAATTATTGGTGTCCTTACAATTAAAATTTCCTTTTAGAATAAAATATTTAATTAGTTGACTTTCTAAAACTTTTAAATTTTCGTGAAATTGATACTTATTTTAAATCTTTTAACTAAGGAAATTTTTTAAATTTATTTAAATTTACATTTTTTTTAAATGAACAGTTCTATTATTTTCAACTAAGCGTCTAAAGCACAATTTAAATTTTAAAATACATCTAAAGAATTTGAGATTACTCAATATTAAAGATCATTAATGGGCAGCTTTTAATTTATATCTCCTTTAAATTTAAACATTTTTTGCTTGTTATTATTTAACTTTTTAGCCTTTATTGCATTTTGGTTGTATTTGCGAAAAAAATTAAGTTTAATAAATTTTTATTTCCTTCTTTACTTTTTCTATTTTAGATTTATTTGTTCTCATCTTTTATTTTATTTGAGCAAGAAGGTAAAAGTTAAATGGTTAAGAAACATTTTATTTGATATGATTTAGACTGGAAGGCAAGTTTTATGAGAGTGAGAGAAGGGAGGAGATTAAATTTATCTTCAAAATAACAAAATCCAGGTTTGAAATTTTTAGTTTCTAAAAAGCAACGAAAATGTGAATTAGAAGATTTAGTTTTTGCTAAAGGTAGTAGTTAGGTATCGAAGACTTAAAAGATCGTGAAATTATGGAAAAATAAAAGCATTTCAAGAATATTAAAACCAGACTCTTTTAAAAAAAATTTGATAGAGTTTTTGAAATGGACCTTAGTGCTCATATAAGAAGTTACTATATTGAGTAGCAAGAAAAATCACGTTGAAAAAGGCGAGCTTTACGATATTATATAAAAACGAAGATATTGAAGCATTACAGTCAAAAAAAGTAGTATTAGAAGAGGCAGATTAGAGATAAAATTAATTAAATTATTTGTCAAAACTCAGTTTCAAACTTTGTCAGAAAGTGGGTCAACTTGGATTCAGAAAAAGTTTATAAGCAAAGAAGACACAAACTGCAATATGATTTTAAAATTGTTTCTGCATCTTTTAAAGCAAGAAGCTTTCAATCTTGCCATCTCATTATAAATAGATATTAAATTTATTAATTCCAAGTTTGCTAGCTGATTTTGCTTAACTCGTAAATACTTCCTATTTGCAACAATTTTAAACTAAATTATGCAGAGAAAAAGAAAAAAAATCTCCAAAGCTAAAAGCATTTTTTTTAAAAAGAGTAAGATAAAATCTATAAAAGATCTCCTGTAGAACTAGAGAGAATAGAAAATTAAATATAAAATGGAATAAAAAAACCAAACTAGAGATAAAGGAGTTTAAGTTAAAATAGATAATAATTTATTTATTCAAGGATTGCTCTAAAAGTTTTTCTACTCAAATAATTTTTTTTGTTTTTTTTGCAATTTGAGTTTATTTTCTAAAATAATTTTAATATTTTCTTATTTTTAGACTTTATTTGCATCCATTTCTTAAGATGTCCAAGCCAACAAAGGCAATAGGCAATTATATACTAAAATAATAAATAGGATTAGGATAATTTGGAACTGTTTTTATAGCACAAAGAAAAGAAAAAGATTCTTAAGTTTTGGTTGCAATTAAGTAAATAATGAAAAGCAAATTAAAATAAAAGTCCAGTTTGATAGATAAAAACGAATTCGAAAATTTAATAGACATTTGCGCGCATCCAAATATTGTTCAAATTTTTGAAGTGATAGGGACTTCCAATAATTTGTATATTGTTAGTGAATTATGCAATGGTGGCACTCTTTCATCTTATCACAGGTAGAAAAATTTCTCTCTAGAGGAAAAAGTTATTTAGTAGATAGCTGTTTAGCTTATCAATGCTCTTAAGCATTTAAAAGATAAGTTTATAATTCATCGAGACATAAAACCTGAAAACATTTTAATAGACTAACAAGAAAATAACTAGGTTTTTAAAATCACGGACTTTGGACTTTCAAAAAGACTTAATCCAGGTGAAATGGCACATTCCTGATGTGGAACTCCTTTATATTCAGCTCCAGAAATACTTTTTTAATAACCATACGAATTCAAAGCGGATCTGTGGTCTTTTGGAGTTATTATATTTGAATTACTAACAGGCAGTGTACCTTACAATGCCACTTCGATTACTAGTCTGTAGAGAATGTATAAATAAGATAAAATTCCTTGGGAAATACTAAAATTTTCTGATCAAGCTAAGGATTTTTTGTCAAAAATACTAGTAATTGATAAGAATTAAAGAATTGAAATCAATGAAGCTTACGAGCATTAATGAATAAAGATAGGACGGGATAATTTTAATAATCAGAATTATTAAATATTGCTATCAAACTGAGAAATTCGGGTAAATTAGTAAAATTATCAAAGTCAAAATCTATAAGGGATGAAACCATAACTCTCTATTCCATAACTCTAATTTAAGGACTTTGATTAGAATAATAGATAGACATAAATCGACACTAGAAACAGGGCCCCTAATACAGATAGAGAAGCTTTTTCAAATCCTAAATTTCAAATAAATTAATTCAGTCAATTATTATAATAAAAAAATCTTTAAGGGCAATTTTAATTTCCGAATTCATAAGATTAGCATTTAAATCAAAATAATTAAGTTTAGAACCTTTAGTAATAAATGCATCAAAATCAACAAATGCAATAAAAAAGTCCTACTTAAAGCCGTTAATCAAATGATATGAAGGGAACATATAGCATAAATCCATTCAGTGATTAGAATATTCGGGACAATTACTGCTAGTAAGGAAATTAATTCCCGTAAAACTAAAGATCCTAGATGCATATTTTTCTTTAAAATCAAAACACTAATAATTAAAATCCATGCGAGTCTATTTGTTCTTCCGTAATTTCAACTGAGAATAACTAAGGTACTTATTATTAAGGAACTTAGTATTAAGGAACTTAGTATTAAGGAAATTATAGTTTAGAGCAATCAAATTTTGATAATGGACAATATAAAATTCCTCAATCTGAAATAAACCAAATAAAATCATCTTCGTATTTTTTAGAAAATTAAGCTTCGTTTATAAGAAAAATACCAGTAGACTGATAAGAAGAATCATCGAATAAACAAAAGGAAATCGAGAAATTGAATTAAGTAAGGGATTGATAAAAACAAAATCAAAGAACAAATTAGGAATATGAATTCAATTCAACGGTTTATCTAAAATAGCTATTTTCAACTTAATAAAATTTATCTTTAGAGGATTTAGAAGAATTAATAGAAAAAGCAAACGATTATTATGATAGAAGACTTAACATTGTCGAAAAGATAATTTCTCTAGTACATAAAGAAAAATTACTTAAAGAGCATATATACTGGACCACAATATTTTTATATTAGTGTTCTGAATACATGAGGAATTTCATTTAAATAATTTGTTAAAATATTAAAAATTTACCCTAAATTTTAAAATTGGAAAGTAAAGCAAAAATTAAACTTTGTAGTTTGATAGGTTAAAGCCGCGAGAAATTCTATAGGTATTCGAAATTTTTCTTATCGCTCATTAAAACTGGGAAAATAAAAGGAATATAATTTCAAAACATTCATTATTCAAAATTTAATAAATGAGTGAACTAAAATATAATCGATTTCCTATTAAATGCCAATGAATTAGTAGATTTATATGAACAGAATTCCAAGAAATTTAAAAGTAAGATATAGGATCTTTGTGAAGGTTAGAAAGATATTGTTGAAGAATTCTTGAATATAAATTCGCAAAAAAATGAGATGAAAGATTTAATAAGAGCAAAAGATCTGATCTCAAAAAAGTTTAACAAGCAAACAAAAATCTAATTAAAATTATTCCCTTTCTTACTTTTTTTCCATTAATCAAATATTTTTATTTTAATTAAAGAATAATTAATAAGGAAACATTTCAGAAGAACTCGAAAGGCATTTTTCTAAACGGAAGATGCAAGAGTTTATGTAATCTTAATAATTCAAAAAAATGAAAAAAATCAGCAGGTATTTCATGAACTAAATTGCAGCTCTAAAACATCAAATAAAGCTTTTAAATAGTTTTAGTTCATTTTAAGCTAAAAGATCTTAGAACTTTTCTCATTTTAACGAATAATGCTTAAGTAAAGTTTTAAAATTTGTATTGAACCAACAAGAAGAAGAAAAATTTAGAAAGGCAATGGAAAAGTAGCTGAAAATCTTAATGAATATAATAAATTTTACTCAAAACTCATTTAGAAGAGTGAGACCTAAATTAATTTTGTATTTTTTAATATCTTTAAAGAAAATAATAGATCGAATATAGAAAATAAAAGATTAACATATATAAAAATAATAGTAAAGAAGTAGAGTAACTGTATAACTTTAATGAATCGCAAGAATAAGGTTGAAAGAATGCAAATAGAGAAAATAAAGTTTTAAAGACATCGAAAAAGAGAGAAAATACCCTTTTTTATTCACAGAAAATATTTTATAGAGTCAAAATAATTATTTTTAAATAAATTTCTAAAAAGGATAGAAAGATACGATGAACATGAAAGAATGAATAATAAAGAAATTTAAGGCTGAATTAAGAGATTTTATATTCTAATGAATTAAGATAAATTTATTAGAAAAAGCATAGCGTTAATGACAAAGCTATTTAGCAAAGAGGAACATCCAAAATTAAACCTAAGAAGAGAAATCAACTAAACTAATTATTGTAAACTCTGATAAACTCTCAAAATCACTAAAATTAGAGTCTTAAAATATTACCAACTTCATAAATAACAATTATTAAAAATAAATAGCATCATAGAAATTATGACCTTTCTCAATGAATACCTAATAAGAGCAATAATCTATCTTAATTGAATAATCAACTAAATAAGATAAAAAACAATAATATCAAGAATCTTTTGTGTAATCAGTTCATTAGAAAATATTATATTTGAATTATAATAAATCAGCAAAGATAAAAATTTGAAAAATTAAAATTGATACTAGAGAAATAGGCAAAAAAACCTTTAATTTCCATATGTAGAGGAGATAAAAAATAATATAAAATCGCAAATGAGATTCAAACTGGACCAGTTTGATAAATGTTTTACTTAAATTTATCAAATTTTTTAACTTTTGCTAACTCAGCTATAGTATTAAATAGAAAAATTTAAGAAAATTAAACATAATAATAAAAATAAATAAAATATCAATGGTTAACAAGAAGTATACCTAGTAAATTAAGACAAAAGATTAATAATAATGCTATAAAGAAAAATACACTTTGATATATATCAAAAGCAGCATCATTATAAAAAATATTGGTGAAGAAACTACACTCATCCTAAACCTCTTTTTTCAAAACGCTTTAATCCGTTCCTCACAAATCCTCCTGTATAAAACTCAGAGCAAAAAAATTCCACACTTTTATACATACTCAGAAATTTTAAAAAAGAGGAAAAAAGTAAATAAAAGATATATTTTAAATATGATTTATTTAAACAGATTTAATAAATAGAAAAAAATTTAAAGTAGTCAATTTAGCATTAAAAAAAACTTAGATGAAATAAGCTTGGCTGTAAAATATAAACTATAAAAAAGGATGGTGGATTAATGAAAATCTAAACCGTCCTTTATTTCAAGGAAGACATTTTCAAGATTTTAGATGTAAGTCAACTTTTGAAACACCAAATTCATTTTAACTTTTAACTTTTAACTTTTTTCTATAAAAACTAAATTTCTATTATTATAAAATAAATAAATTTAAACAAAAATTATTAAATTATTATTCCTATATATATTCAACAACTTTTAGTCTAATAAAATATTTTAAAGATAAATTTGTGTTAAATTAATTAAAAAACGAGATTAATTATTTATTTAAATTTTGCAAAAAATTAAGATTTCGATTTGATTCTTTCTTAGCAATTACTAAAAATAATTAATATAAATAAATTCGATTATAGAGCGCGTAGCACTCTCGTTGGTGCGCAGCTCTTTAAATTAATTTTATTTAATGTCGAAAAATAAAATTTAAAGTCTCTCTATCCTTGTTTTCTCTTCCAGCAGTACGTCTCTATAATTTTTCCTTCTTAAACAAAGGATGCAATATGCGATTAAGAGTACATTTTTCTCTGAACTATGACGAAGAAAGTTTTTCCTGGAATTCAGAGTTCTCCAGCTTGTCGAATTTTACCTTTCTTGTTATATGTTTCTCTTCTCCGATTTATCCTCCGTCCGCGCTCATTTTTTTAGTTGCTTTGCTGGGTCTCCAAGCAGCATCCGAAGTAAAGGGTTTTCCACTCTATTTAAAATATATTATATAATAATATTTTAGAAATAGTGAAATTAGTTGAATTTAAATTAAATAAATTTATTATTTAATATTAAAAATAGTTTTGCATGATATTCAAAAATATTAAAAAGTTACTTAAAATTTATTTTTCTTTAATAATAAAATTAAAAACCTTTTTCTTTGAAAGAAGATGTTCTATTTTCTTGAAAATAATATATCCACGGTTGAAAAATTTTAATAATCTTTAATACATTATATTTTGAATCTTTTTTACTTAGATATTCAACAAGACATAAATAAATAAATATAAAAATAATTAAATTTGTTTAAAAACTATCAGATTATGGAAAATAAATAAATGGTATATTAAATAATAAAACATTATTTTAAAATTATAAAAGATATAATGTGATCTATAAAATATCCTTAGTATTCCAAATATCTAATAAATTCAATATATTTTAATTCATTTTATATCAAAACTTATTTTATAAGAAAAACACTTATTTATATTTTATTTTGGATTTTAAATATATTACAATACTTTAATCTTTAATCTTATTTAAAATTATAATAATATTAAATGCTTTTATTTATTAATAATCTAATTTAAATAGGGTGGACCTTACCTTTTAAGGTCGAGAGAAGAATTTCCTAGAGATGAACTGACTGTGAACCAACCTGTTATAAATGTTGGACCTGACTAATCTCTTCATCATGGGTTGGAAATTTACCTGTAATCGTCTGTTGGCGTCCTGTGCTATGGAGATTTTGAACAGCAACCTTGCCCGCAATTAGAAGAGAGAATGCATGGGAATATTGGAGACTGAAGAGACTTATAAATTGACTTTTTTAAAGAGATGCGGCCTATTGTAGGGTTACGCACTCTATAATACATTTTTTTAATTTTATTTCTTTCATAAAAAAATCATATATCATTCTACTATTTTTAATTTAATTATAATAATAATTAAAAAAAGTATTTTAATTTAATAAGGTTAATTTTAAATGAAATTTTGTAGAACTGTAAAATAAAAAGAAAATTAATTCAAATTTATTGATTTATTTATATTTTAATTTTTATATTTTTTTCATTAGAGAACGGGATATGAATGTATTATCAATAAAAAAAGTAGTTATTAATCATTCTTACTATTGTAAGAGGATTAATCCCAGATAAGTAAAGCAAAAATTGAAAAGTTAATAACTGATAATTATTTCGGAAGAAGTTTAAAAAAATGGTTGAAGGTTTCAAGTCAGGCTTCTATACCACCTCTTCCTAACCCAAAAAGGAAGGGAGAAAGCAAGAAGCCAAGTCTTAATAATCTTAACAATCTTCTCTATCACAACCTTAACCAACACTGAACTAACAACTTGGAATCTAACAAAACGAAAGAAAGCCAACCTTGAAGATATATGCACGGAAACTCCAACCTCAAGCGAGAAGCCGAGGAAACAGATGAAGTCTGTTCTCCACCAGGAGGTATCAGAGTTCAACCCTTCTGGCCAGATGAGCATGGAGTAGCTCATCAAAGTGGTACTGAACCTCCAGGAAGAGGTCAAGAGATTGAAGAAGGACATGATATGCTGAAGGCAAAGCTAGACCTAGCAGAAGGAATTGAGTCAAGACTTATGTCCTAGGAAAGAGATCTTAACGTCTTTTGGAATATCTCACAAAGTCAGACTAGCGAATCCTAAAATTAGCTTTAGAAACAGACTGAACTTAACAACAGACTCGGAAAAGTAGAAGAGAAATTGTAAACTTTTAAGAAAGAGTAAAGCGAAACTGGAGCTATACAAATGGAAATTGAAGCCTAAAAAGAGCAAACAAATCAAGGAAAATAATTCAAAATAAAAAAGAAATGTTTCTGCTGTGGAAACGTATGACATTTTTATCGGAAGTGTTAGAAATTCTAATAGAAATAAAGAAACTATTGGATAAAAGAACAACAAAAGAAGAAAAAAGAGGAAGCAAGAATGAAAAGAATGTATTGCAACCCGGATGGTTCAATATACAAGATCAAGATGGAACCATAACAAGTAAAAGGAAGGAAAACCTGAAGAAACCCGAGTCCCTAATCTCGCTAAAATTGGACGTCCCGAACATTTGTATTTAACAGCAGGGAGCATGAACTACTGTCCTTCTGACGGGGTTGGAAATCCCTAAAACGGAAAACTTAAAATTAATATTATTATTACTATTATTTCGGAAGAAGATTATGAAAAAGTTTAAGAATTTAACTTAAAACTGTCATATTTTGAATCTTCTTAAGGCTCAATTAAAATCTTTATTAGGTAAAAGTGATACTTTTAAAAAAGAGGATTAGGGTGAATTTATTATAAAAAATATTATGATTATTAAAATTTTATCAATTAACTTATTAAAATAGTAATATTTTACAATAAAATAAAAGAGAAAACAAAATTTATAATAAACTGGTTAAATCTCCACATGATTTAGAGATTTCTATCTAGATTCAAAATCTTGAAGGAAACACATATAGATGATATTCCGGACTCGGCAGAGGTTTGAAATTTACAATTTGGAAGAATACTCTCATTCCAGATGTAATTCTATCTGCAGAAACTAATAAGTAGATCATCAACGATGAGTCCATAAAAAGGTAGTTAAGAGAAAGCAGCACGACGAGAGCTTATATTTCATCGAATTCTTAAAATTAATCATAATGAAGAAAAATGATTAAACTGCTATTAAAGAAATAAAAATAATTAATCTATAACAAACAAAATAAAAAAATAAATATATTATAAAGCATTATAATATATTTACTAGATATATCTATAATCAAAATTATAATCTTATTAACACGCTATTTAAAATATAATTTGTTTTATTTGCCTTTTTCTCTTTAGAAAATATTACATTTATCCAGCAAATTTAAATATAAAATATAAATATAATTAATTTTATATAGAGATTAAGGTCAAAATGATATTTTGGTCTTCTAGTGTAATAATTAAAAAAAAACTAAAAAAGAAAAAAAAATTATAAAAAAGCGAAAATAATTAGATTAAAGTAGAATCTTTAGTTTTTCATAATAAAAAAGTATATTATAATATCTTTAATATTTTAATGTATTTTAGTAACTAAGCATCCTAGTTTTTTTTCTTCAAAAGTTGAAAGTTTATAAAAATAAAGAATAATAAATTTAAAATTATTTTATTTTTCTATAAAATAAGTATTTTATTATAAATTTAAAATATTTTATCCAATTATTACAAAAATTAAGTTAAAATTTAGAAATTAATATTTATTTATCTATTTTCTATAAAAAGCAAGGTAAATGTAAATAAATTAATATATTAAATAAAATATTATTATAAATTAGATGCTTTATTTAAATAATTTAGGATACTATTAAATTATGAAATTTAGCTTTATATTTCTATAACAAATTTTTAGTTAATAGCATGATTTATATTTTATTAAAATTTAATTTTTGGTATAACACACTTAATCTGTAAAAAAATAGAAATTAATACATTGAGATCTGAATGAGATTTAAAAGAGAATCCTAGATTATTTTTCTTTCATTATTTGATATCAATTAATCCAAAATTTATTATTAACTATAAATGTGCATGTTTGCTTGAATATATTTTGGTTTGAAATTTAAAAAAGTTTTGTAATTTTTAAGCTTTTTGAAAAGTTCTAAATTATAAAAAAGATAAAAAGTTTTATATAGTAATAAGTTCTTATTTTAAAGCAATATAAGCTTATTCTAATTTAGCCAAATCTTTTTTAAACTACTCTCTTTTCATAAATAATCGAAGTGAATTTGAGTTCTATTAATTAATCCATATTAGTTATATCTTTCTTGGAAATTTATCTTATAAATTAAAATTTTAAAAGTTTGGCAAAAAATAAAGGAAATTTTAAAGATATTTGACTAAATTTACCGAAAGAGTATCTTATGTTTATAAGTAAACCTTCAAATGTAGTAAAATTGCCATCTAGTAATGGCTTTGAGAAAAATTCAAAAAGACTTGAATGAGTTAGGAAGAGATTCCCCAACTAATTAGTGCGATGCATCTTATTTGAAAAAGATTTATTTAATTGGAATTTATCTATTGTGGAGATTAAAGACTTTCCAAATGTAAAAATTGCTTTTAGCTTGAATATAAATTTTACAATCAACTGTTCTTTAAATTTTATAAAATTTGCATTCACAGCAAAAATTTATCATCCTTAAATTAACAGCAATGGATACACTAGCCTCGTTATTTTAAAGATATATGAGAAGTCCCTCTCTCTATTTTAAAGTCTACTCTCAATTTTTTCTCTTATTACAGACCTAAATTCTGATGGTTCATTAATACCAAAGATAGACTTTGAATGCAAAATTGATAAATAAAGATATAAAGCAAACACTAGAAAATGGACAAGATCTTTTTCAAATAAATCTCATTTGCTTATTTTAATTTAATAATCAATTTAGAATCTTCGATTCCTTATTATTTCCTTAATAAATTGAATTAAAAGACAAAAATTAAAAATATACACCTAATGGTTATCCTTACTAAAAGATAGCTAGCGAGCTAAATAAAAAATTCGTAATTTCCTAATCAAGTAGTAGATTTAAAGAGCGAACAACTACAATATAGAGTTAGAAAGAATGTAATTAAAGATATATAATTTTGAATGCAAACTGATAAAATAAATTATTGTAAGACGCTAATTTTTGTTTTAAGATCTATAAAATGAAAAAAGGATCTAAGTAAATAGTAAAAATAAAGAGAAAAGAGAATGAAATTGCTTATAATATCTACCAAATAAATTATTTTATAATTAGAAGTTTATTAATTAAATAGTTAACGACTAGTTAAATTTTTATCATTCAACCATATTTATAAAAATGAAATTCTGATCTTTCAAGTTATTTCATATCTTGATAAAAACTAAGTTATAAATAATAAATTTCAAATGTAATAGAACTTTAAAATAATAGCTAAAAAAGGAAATATTAGCCTAAATAATTTTAACTTAGTTATTTAATAGTAAAGGATAACTTTAAATAAAGGATAAAATTGAATAAATAAATGAATATGAAACTATTTCGTTTGCAAGAATCAAGCTTTCTAAGAATTCTGTAATGTTTGTTATAAAAATAGTTTATGAATCTAAAATTAAGAAAATTAAAATTTAAAAAGCAAACAGAAATAAAACTAAAATTTAGGGAATAGAATTGAAATGAAAAAAAGGAAAATAACAATATAAAGTTTAAAAATAATTAAAGTTTATCCCTTAAATTTTAAATTTAAACTTAAATTAAAATTGTATAATTAAGCTTTAAATTAAAAAATTATAAAATAATTATAATTATTGAAATAAAATGTAGTAGATAAGATAGGTTGGAAATTGACAACTGATTAAAGTTTTAGGCTCTGGCTAGTTTGGGACTGTTTATTTATCACAGAGAAAGCAAGAAAAGTAATAAATTCAAATGGTAGGCACATAGTACTAAGTTGCAGTAAAATAAATAAATAAGAGCAAGCTTAATAGTAATTAGTAGTTTAGATTAGACTAAGAAAATAAAAATCTAGTTGAGCTCCACTCTCACCCCAATATAGCTTAACTGTTTGAAATAATTACTACTTAAAATAATTTCTACATCGTTATGTAACTATGTAACGGAGGAGACTTAAGATAACTTCAAAAAAAAAAAATTATCAATTCGAAGAAAAGTATGTTCAAAACATAGCTGCTTAAATTATTTGTGGACTTAAATACTTAAGAGATTTCTAAATACTTCATAGAGATATTAAACCTGATAACATTCTTATCAACATTGAAGACAGCTAAAAAATTTTTAAAATCACTGATTTTGGACTTTCCAGAACGTTACAGAATGATTAATTGGCGAAAACAATGTGTGGAACTCCTTTATATTCCGCTCCTGAAATTTTAAGAGCATAATAATATAGCTTTAAAGCAGACTTATGATCTTATGGAGTAATTGTTTATGAGTTACTTACTGGATCTTTACCTTATAACGCGACTTCTATATCAAGTTTAAAAAGAATGTTTGACTCGAACGTTATTGCGTGGGAAACACTATAGATATCATAATAGTCAAAAGATTTCCTCTAGTAAATATTAGTAGTAGACTAGCACTAGAGAAAGGACATTTATTAGATGTGATAGCATTCATGAATATAAGAAGGTTTATAAAATATTAAGTATTAAAAATACTAAGTTGCTATGTAAGCTAGTCTCAACTATCTAAAAGATAAAAAAGACCCTAATAATCCTCAAGTATCAAGTACTCAGGAAATCAATTAATTAGTTTTAAATTCTAATTAATCTTAAAAACACTTAACTCAAACAATCGACTGTAATCCAAATTAACTAATTAACTAAGGGGCAATAAATTAGTAGGGAAATGTTATTGGATTTTAATCATAAACTTAATAAATTACTCAGTTTGGATAATAAGAATTCTAAAACAAGTTAAACAATGGAAGTTTAAGCTTTTAACCAAATACTTAATAGCAACATTTTTAGTATCTAAACACTTAATAGCCTTAAATATAGTAAGGACCTTAAATAAACTACTTTAACCAAAATTAAACGACCAATTTTTAAACTCCATTATCATCTTCTTTTCCTTAAAAACCGCAATTATTCTCTTATAATTAAGGTAATCAAGGTATAATCTAAAACTAATGAGGCACAAATCCTCAAAATTAAGCTTAAAATTAAATGGAACTAAATATTTAACATCTGCAAAGAAGCTCTAGCGTTCCCATAGTGTTGCCAGAGTTATAAAATTATTAGCTTAATTTTTAATAAAACGCAGAATAGTAATACTAAATCAATTATCATCAAACGGAAATAAATTAAATACTTACTAACCTATAAAGAATATATCATTGATAACAAATAGTTAGATGCATGTTTATCCTTATGCAGTAAAACAAATAATTTATCTAAAATACGGTATATGGAGTACTAACATTTTTATTCACCACTTCTTAGTTTACTCAATAAATTTAAAATCTTCACTAAAGATTAAGTGTTCTTAAACCTTACTTTGACTAGTAAAAAAAAGGATAGATTAAGAATGCTACTCGTGAAATTTTGGAAAATTAAAAAGAGTAAAAACTTTATGTTTAATAACTTTTAAAAAGAGCTCTTAATGAGTCCCAATTGCCAAGAAAAATGATTTAGATTCAAAATCTTGTAAATCTTAAAAGATAAGAAAATTGAGGCATTTTAGAGAAACTTATAGTATATTAAGTATTGGATTTACTTTAAACTTTGCATTCGATCATCTGAAGTAATGAAAATGATCAAAGTTCTGCTCCGCAGCAAATCTACGAGTATAATATCTACTTCAAAACTATTTTAGAAGAAATTTACTTTTAAGTCTAAGATAAGTCTAATTTTGAAAAAATTTAGAACTATCTAATAAAAAAGGTAATAAGAAATAACACTTAGTAGATATTAAATGAAAAGATATAAAATTAACTCTTTAATCCAAAATTAAATTAAAATTAAAAAATTTGAGCAACAATATTTTTTCCTTTTTATAAATGAAATACACAATAAAATCATTTTTCTTTCTATTTAATTAAGTTAATATTTCAAAAGTTAATTTCTGTTATTTTTTTAATATTTTTTAGTGAAAAAACGCTAATAATAATATTTTTTTAAGAAATAGATGTATATTCTTCATATTAATTAAGGATATTTTTAGAATAAACTTTATTTCACTTTGTATAATCATAATATAAACTTTAGCTATCCTTTTTTTTATTTAAAAATAAGCATTTCTCTCGTTTAAATCTCTAACATTTTAAATGCCGCCTATTTAAAAAGTTTTAGACTTTTATTCTAGAAAGGGATTTTAAGAGTTGTATTATATCCATTTAAAAGTTTTCTTAAATATAAGAATAATCTTAATTTAATATACCTTAATCTTCTTTAATTTTATTCATTCACTTTTTTTAGTGAATTTTTCCTTTTTTTATTTCTTTTAAATTTCGTTAATGCTAAATTAATATATTTCATTGCTCTTTTTCTATTTTTTTAATTTTATTATTAAACTTTAATGCTTCTTCTTTGTTTTAAGACTATCTAATTATGCTAGAACTTAAACTAAATCATCGATAGTAAAACATTTAAATTAAAGTGAAGCGATTCATTGTCAATAAGATAACTTACTCTTCTTTGACTAATAAATCAAACTTCTTCATGCAGTTTATTCAGTTCCTATTTATTCTTTTTTTAAGCAAATTTTTTTAAAGAAATTTTTTCATTTTCTAAGATAGACTCATAAGGCTTTTGAGAATATCTTATCAATTTCTGAACAAAATTCACTTCTTTAAATAAAATTAATTTCTCTTATGCATGAATTTCTTTTTTAACTCTTCATTAAAATATCAAAACCCCAGTTATTTCTACTTCTCACTTTCTTCTTACAAACTGAAGTTATAATCTAGGTACTTCTCTAAGCTTGAATTTTAAAATATCTAAAATCACTTTAAATAAGCTTATCCTATACAGATAGAAAACTATCTATAGTGTAAGGTTTTATTTAGTTGAATTGATAAATTTATTTTATAGCTTTAAATTTTAATTTATTTTCTAAATGAAAAACCAGAATATAGCATTAATTCTCTTATATTATAAACCTTATTATAGATATTAATTGTTTTTATATATTCCAAGCATTTCAAATTTTATTAGTTTAATAGAATCTTTTTTATGCATTAAAATAACTTTTATAAACTCTAAGAAAAGAGATGCCAGATTTAGTTATATATGTCCTAATTATTTGTAATAGAATTGTATACCAAAAATCTAAATTTTTTTAGTTTCTTTTACTTTTCAATGTCTCCTACATTTATTACTTGATATAAAGATAAAAAGGAAGAGATAAGTTACTTATGAAGCTTTCTTTTAAGGAAGATTTAATATTTTTATTTACTCAAATAAACTCTAAATTTCTAGATTTAAGTACTATATACTTTTCTTGATTGAATTCATTAAAATTCTAAATTTTTAATTATCGCTTAATGTTTTGCTTAGTCTGTGTCTATTATAGAAAATTAAGATTCTATAAAGATATTTCACTTTAAAAAATACCGAAATATTCAATTTTTTGACTTTAAGCATATTTATTTAATTTGCAGCTGGATAGAAATATTAAGATAAAAGAGCTTGAAAAGTAAATGAAAAGCTTATTTATTCACTATTTTATCTTTAATTTTCAACTCTATAACTATTGGTCTAACTTAAATATCAGCATTACACAATGCTCAGTTACTTATCTGAATGTTTAAGCGTAAACACAAATAAATCCCATCTAAAGTTCTTTGCGTTTTTATAATCTTCTCATTTTAAAAGCACTTGAAGTGAATTAGCAATACTAAATAGATCTAAAATTACAAGCTAAAGAAGTAATTTACAGTGTCTTTTTCACTCTATGATAGAATGGTTTGGTGAAGATTATAAATAAGCTAAGCTATCCTTTAGAGAAATATGCTTAGAGATATCAAACTGTAAAAAGACTTCAATCTGTTTGTTGCTGTTTAGTTATAGATTAAACTTTAGGAAATCTGTTCAAATATATAGGGTAGAACTTTGATATCATTAGATATATTTAATATAGGATAATAGCGGAAATGAATCAATGTCTACCATTTGTGATATAATAGGTACAAATACATCAATGTACTTATAAAAAATAACTTTAAATAAAGTTAAAGCAAATTTAAAGAAAATGCATATAATAAAATGCCTATAGACAAAATGAATAAGTTATAATTAATGAAATCTTATAATATAACACTTAGTTTAAAAATCCTTCAGCAGAAATACTCTTTTTAGTTATGCTAGTAAAATTAAACTAGTTAGTCTTTTATTTATTTCCTATAATTTTATCTTAGAAAGTAGCTTTTTATTAACTTTTAGCTTTTTTTAATTTTTTCTTTAGAATTTTTTTTATCGAAACTACTTTTATAAAGTAGCATTTTATGATTTAATCTTCATAGAGTGAAAATAAATTTTAGATATAAATACGCAAAAGTTAAAAAAATGTTTAGATAGAGATACTAAAAGAAAGCTGTAAAAAGACAAAATCTAAGAATCACCAAACACTAATATGAGCAATAATTAGTATTTCCTGTGCGGAGTAATTAACAAAAGTTTAGAGGTTAAAAGAATTAAAATATATAAACAAATAAAAATTATTTTCAGCTTAAGAAATTAAAAAATCTACCATTATTATTTCATAAAAAGTCAGTTTATTTAACTTTAAACCAAATAAATTTTAAAGAAATTAACAAAAATACTTTATAATAAATAAATGAATCAGAAGTAGGAAGTGTAAATTAAAATTATCAATGATTGATAGTTGATAAAAGTGTTAGGAAATGGTTAGTTTGGAACTGTGTATCTAGCATAAAATAAATCCAAAACAAATGTTTAATCTAACTTTGAATAGTTTTAAAAAGTTGCAATTAAGTAAATAAACAAAAAAAAACTTAACTAAGATTAAAAAGAGAGAATAGATCAAGAAAAGGATAATTTAATCGAGCTCCACGCTCACCCCAATATAGCTTAGTTGTTTGAAATAATTACTACTTAAAATAATTTCTACATCGTTATGTAACTATGTAACGGAGGAGACTTAAGATAACTTCAAAAAGAGAAAAATGATCAATTCGAAGAAAGTCATGTTCAAAACATAGCTGCTTAAATTATTTGTGGACTTAAATACTTAAGAGATTTCTAAATACTTCATAGAGATATTAAGCCTGATAACATTCTTATCAACACTGAAGACGGCTAAGAAATTTTTAAAATCACTGATTTTGGACTTTCCATAACTTTACAGGAAAAATTAATGGCGAAAACAATGTGTGGAACTCCTTTATATTCCGCTCCTGAAATTTTAAGAGAATAATAATATAGCTTTAAAGCAGACTTATGATCATATGGAGTAATTGTTTATGAGTTACTTACTGGATCTTTACCTTATAACGCGACTTCTATATCAAGTTTAAAAAGAATGTTTGACTCGAACGTTATTGCGTGGGAAACACTATAGATATCATAATAGTCAAAAGATTTCCTCTAGTAAATATTAGTAGTAGACTAGCACTAGAGAAAGGACATTTATTAGATGTGATAGCATTCATGAATATAAGAAGGTTTGAGAAGGATTTAGAACAGAAATTATTTTCTTTACTTGTAAGATAGTGAAAAATATTAAAAAGAACTAATGTCAAATAAACAAAAATAAATTAATTTACAAAACTAAGCAGTTAAGAATATCAATTTTCCAAATGCTTAAGATGAAAAATAATAATCTGTAATATCTGAAATTGTCTAAAACAATTTTCTCTTAAAAAGACAAGATTTAATTGAGTAAAACTAGTCAAAATTTACTGAGAATAAATAACCTTAAAATGAGATACAATAAGTTTTACCTGATCCAGAGTGAATAAATAATTAAAAGCTTGATTTATCTTGAAATTAAAGGGATAGAGCTCATAGTTTACCTATTTAATAGATTTATGAAGACCCTCCATAGCCTAACTTAATAAACAAATTTGAAGCGAAAAATTAAATTCAACAAATAGCCTTTAACAAAATTAAGCCCTAATTAAATTTTCAGAAGTAAAATCAAGAGAATCTTTTAAATGCAAACCAATTTAAGCATGTTGATTAGAATTAAAAAAATATACCTCAAGGGGTTTGGAAAAATAAGCAAGAATTACGAGAGTAAAATTATGCTTTCTAAATCTAGGCTTTTTAATAGCCTATTTCTGACTAATAGGGAAAATAAAATATAGAAAATTTATGAAATAGCTAATTTTTAAATATTTTACAAAATTTTTAAGAAAAACAAAACTGAAACGGAAATATCTACAATCATCTAGATTAGAAAGTCAAATTAAATGAGTAAGCTAAGTTTTTTGTTTAGAATATGAAAAACTTTAAATGAAAACTCGATCATAGATATTTAATAACTTAGCATATGAGAGCTTTGTGGGTGATTAATAGGTAATTCACTCAGAATATGTAATAGGTTTTATATATAATATCCTTTTCATCTTTTGCTTTGTTTTAATGTATTCTGGAAGTAGTTAATTGACTGAAAACCATAAATATACCCATGCTAGAAAAAGAACAAAAAAATAACTTAAAAAAATGAATCAAAGTAAGCTTAGAAAACTCTAAAAAGTGAAAGACTGAGGCTTAATCGCTTTTAAAATAACTATTTTGAGAATCATTTTTTCCAAAAAAAATTTAAAGCATTCAAGACTTTGATAAACTAATAGTTATAGAAATTATTGAAATACTTTTAGATATAAACAATTCACTAATAATATGAGAGAAACATACCATGACTGACGCTTAAACCCTATACGATCTAAACATTTTCTTTAAAATGATCCTTGAAGAGTTGCTTTATGATGATTTGGAAGAACTATAAAAGTCTGAAATTAAAAAGATTTAGTATTTTACTTTAATCAAGATTAGGAGAAAATATAAAGACTTTATATAGTAGACTTAAACGTTTTTTGCATTTCTTTCTATTAATAATATCTTTGCTCATCTAAATTATAAAATTACCTCTCTCATTAAGCAAATACTAAGGTATAATGCTAATTATAAGATAACCTACTAACTATAAAATTTTAAATTATGCTACCTTACTCATTTAGATTATTAAACACTCAAGACAAAAAATCAATTATAATTAAATTAACCCTATTATGCTATTTGCGCTATCCTTTTTATATAGCATAACTAAATAATTCCTAAACCTTAAGTAAATAAGAGGATTTTTAAAATAGTAATATGATGCTTAATATTCCATATGAATATATTAAATAAAATTATAGAGGCTAGTAACCATTTTCAACTATGATAGCAATTTTATTAATTAACTATTATTAAATGTCTAACTCTTCGATAGCTAAGAGCTTAGCGCTAAATACTAGCACTATATAATTTTATGAAATAGTCCTTGTAATTAATAATTAATACTTTAATATAAGCTCTAGGATATAGACAAAGCTAAGTTATATTACCTTTATTAATTGGTTTCATTAAGCTTTCTTAATTTTTTCAAATATTGGTAAAATTAATTAAAGTAGAGTTCTACAAAAGGAAGCTCTTTGTTGACCAGTACTATTATCTAAGAACTTAATACTTAATAAGCTATTAAACTTATTTTAGCTCTATCTTTCTATAATTATGCTTCTAGAAATTTATCTCCCATTTCAGTATCAGTCTTTACAAATGCTTTTGTAAGAATCTTCTATAAAGTAATAAAATCTTGTACTTCAAATTGATTATCTTCAATTTTTTTAAGATACATCAAAGTTTGTAGTAAGCATTCTTTAGTGGATATACTCTAATAAGCTTAAAGAAAAAGCTATTAATTTATTTATAGACAAAAGGGAATAAAAATAGGTAAAAAGGAAAGCAAAGGAATCACTATTGATATTAGTTTATCATTAGATGAAATAAGATTGCTCTTTTAGAGAGAAATAATAGAATGAAAATCTTCTTCAAACTAAAGAATTTTGACCTTCTGATAGCTTCAGTTAAAATTGTATAGGATTGCTAGTTAAAAGTGACTAGATTTATATTTATGTTTTATAGTAGAATAAACTTTAAAAGGGTAACTTGATTTAAAATTTTAAGGTTATTTTTTAAATTTAAGTAATTATAGAGCAGATTGAAAATAATCTAGGATAATTGGTTTGTTATAGAAATGAAAATTTAGATTTAATTAATTTTAAATGAGTTTATTTTAGCTTTCCTTTTTAACTTATATAGACTTTTATTTTTTTAATTCATGCCTTAACTTTTTCGCTCCACTATTGAGACACTACTTCTAATTAAAGAGGAAATACCTCTCTTTAATTCTTCAAATATCTTTTTACCGCTATTCAAAAATAATTGAAAACTTGGATAAAGTTTCAAATAGAAAGAAAGCTTGTAATTGCTGAGAAATACTCGAAGATTAGTAAATAATAGTAAAATCAGGCTTTGACTTTGCTCTAAATTAAAAACTCTTTTGTTTCTTGTAGAATGCTACTCATTATAAGTATGTACTATCTAATAAGCTTTTAATGAAGTAATCGTCTATTTAAGTAGCATATACACTGAAGATAACACTGAATTAAAATTAACAAAAACTTCTTATATTATGATTGCTTTTATTATCAAAAGTATACCTAAATCCTTCTCCATTAGAAGGATTATGAGCTATTGTATGAACTTCCTATTTTAAAGGTTCAAGTCTTTTATTTGTGATTTCCTAATTTCCAATTGCTGAACTTATAGAATTCAAAATTCCTTTTGGTTGTTAAAAGTTACTTTCATTCAGTTTGGAATATTTTGCATGACTATATTTATTTTGCAACTCCAGATTTCTAAAGAACATGAGTTTACTTTAGGCTGCCATATGTAGCATTATTAGTCGAATTGGAATAAAGATTAACTCTCATCTGAGGATTTAATTTGGCGTGATGTAATTGTAAACTGTAGCTAATTCATTCCTTTTAGAAGTGCTCGAAGGACTAAAAATAGATACCGATATAGAGTAAATTGATAATACTTCTTATTTTCAATTTATAAGCTTAAATTTCTCTAATAGTCTAACATGCTAAATGTATGTGAGCCTATACAAACAATTCATAATAAAAGAGTTCTTATAAACTAACTTTTAACATTTAAATAGCATTATGCATTTCTTATAAACATAGGACTGAAAGTTCTTTATTAATTAAATATTTCAATTATGCAGCCAGTAGTATATTTAACCTGCTAAGTCTAAATATTAAGATTATAAAGAAAATATCCAAAATTCTAATTTAATTTAATTAAGAAAGAATTTGTTTTGTCATAGAACTATTAATAGAAATAAAGTATTTGACTAGCTTTATTATATCATTACTTATTGATCAGCTTTAATTAGAGAAATTTCTTGTAAAGTTTATTTGTATTGAAGCTGCTTATGCTTAAAGTATGAAAGAGCAAAGATATAGCAAGATATGAGAGATTTAAGCTATTAATTCATTAGAAGTTTAAGACTTAAAAATTATTCATAGATCAAAACTCCTTAGATTGAAGTTTATCTTATGGGTTTTCTTACTCAGGCCTATCTTTTCTATAAACTAGTTTGCAATATAAAGATTCTTGAACCTAATCTACAGCTCTCTAATATGCTCTTTCTTTATGCTGGAGCAATCTTCTATATACAAATTTCTCATGTAAGAGTAAAAGGAGTAAACTTAGTCTTGATTCTCATTTAGAGGAAGAGCATTGTCTGTAAGTTAATCGTTATAACTTATATCCATATTCTGCAATTTCAGTTCACTACTTATTATCTGTACTATATACTAATCTTAGAGAGTTCTGCATCTACACAAACTCAATTTCTTTAGCTATTTCATCTAAGTGATTTCATTAACTCAAGTAGGGCCTTCAAACGGTGTGCTATTTACTTAAAGATTCTTCAACTAAAGACATTTTAATCTTATAACTTGCAATGTTTGCTCTTTCAGTTTTCTGAGATTTCCTAAATTAATTTCCTAGAGTTATGCACAGCTAGTAAAAATTAGATTTAGCGACTTTCCTTTTACTGCTCTGACATTATTTATTAAGAGTGTTTTGTAATTCTTTCCATAAATTCCTATCAACTCCATAGCTTTGCTGGATAATTATAGTCTCACTAAACTAAGTGTTGCAAGGTTGGGAGTGTTTTTAAGCATAAGGTACAAATTTTTATCGCTAAAGTATTAGCAAGCTTAAATTTCAACTATTCTAAGCTTATTTCATTAACTTGATCAGAAAGCACCGAAGGTTCTTGAAGAGAACAATTATTCGCAAATCCTTAAGTCCTGGATGTTCTTTAGTTATTTAGTACTCAAAATTGTGCTTTATAGTTACTTATTATTATAAAGAAGGATTTGCTTGTTTAAATTTGGACAGAAGTCAATAAAATCCTAAAGCATATCGTTTTTTCCAATTTATATCTCTTCAATTTAATTTCCTTTTTAGGTTAAATATCTCTTAATATGAAGTAAGTCAATCTTCTCACCTTCTATTTTTAATACTTTCAAATTCAAATTCAAGCAATAATCACTGAGAAAGCTTCCAGTGATATTATTGGTGTCTACTAGTTAGATTGACTCTAATTTCACTAACCTTTATAGGTAGCTTAGATCTTTATCATGCAACTAAATATCCATTAGCATTATTTTTGTTAAGTTTGAACAAAGTGAGATATCAGGTAATTCTACTTGTTATTATATAGGTCAGCTATATATTTCTATTTCTTATATCAAGCTTTTATGTTTCTGAGTTTTATACCTAAGACACTAATTAAATTTCTACTAGATTTCTTTGCACAAAGACATCGACAAATACTGAGTATCAAAAACTAGACTTCTGGTATCAGATAGCATCAACTATTTTAAAGCTCATTCCATCATATTTTTGATGCAAACTTTTTCTCTTCCATAGTACTTACTAATTCATAAGTCTTAGAGTTTATATTTAAAACTCTTGAAATGCTTGTTAACTTATTGCAACCTGCAAATATCTTAATTACAAAGGAACTGAAATATCTAAAAAGGAACATTTTAGTTTTTTCAAACTCTTTCTTGCTAAGAAATTAGTTATATTCTCTTTTGCTAGCTTTCTCCTTAACTATTCTAGTTCTTTCTTTAAATTCTATGCTTCTTACTCAGGAAAATTACTTTTTCACTCGTAGTATTTTTTCCATCTAAAGTAGAGATACCTTTGCTAATTTCGTTGTAACCTTTAAATTAGCCTTTAGTCGCATTCTAGCGTACCAAAATTTATAGATACTTTGTTTTGGACTCTACTTAAAATGGTAGACTCAAGCCCAGCATTATTTATTTTATAGTTTGGTGAAATTAACTCCAACCTAAAATCCCATCTTTTTCATCTTTCCTAAGAAAAATTCATATTTGCTTAAATCAATTTTCAATTTCTTTGCTTTGTGATAGTTCAAGCAGAAGTGAAAAACCACAAATTTCAGTATAAAGATCTTATATTTATACTACGTGCTGCTGATGGCCTTAACAGATTTAATTGCATATTTAGCAGAATATTTTGTCATCCATTTCGCAAAAGTACACAATACTCTGGATCTACCCACAATCACACTTTAGACTAGCTTCCTGATTTATACTAGATCCTTCTGAATCATAAGACTAGATGCCCACAGAATCTGTCAAATATGAGTTTTAGCAACCCTATCTACCCTGATTTTATGGAGACTTAATTTTACTTGAAACTTCGTATTTCATATACTAGCAATATGAAAACTCTCTTTCAGGCGAGTTTAGTGAATTATCACCAATTTAACTATATTAATTAGCACAGCTAGTGCATAAATTATCAGAATGCTTCATTTTATTAATTAAATAGTAACCTAATCATGCACTTAAATAGTCTATTTAATGAAAATTTCTTCAGAAATTCTTCTGAATTAAATAGTCATTCTAAACTTTTATCCAAATTAATTAAATGATTATAATCTTTCTTACCCTTTTACTTAATCAATAGCTCGATTACCATCGGTTCGGTTATAAGGAAAAAATAGAGTTTAGAAAATGCAAAATTCTTTGATCTGCTTCCTTGTATCTTTTAATGATTACTAATTTTAGTTAAAGTTTTAAGTCAATTTCTTGTTTCTTAAATTTTTAAAATTCACTTCTTCTTAAACGAAATTTGAAAAAATAAGAATTTGAAGAAACAAAAATCAAGCAAGGTAATTAAGAAGAGTAAGCAAGAATAAAAAATTAAAAAATGATAAGTAGTTAAAGGAAAAATACGAGGACGAGATAGTAGAAATATGTTCTATTAATAGAGCCTTATTAGCTGAAATAATAAATTAGCTAATATAAGCTATAATTATAATCTTAAGTACTTTATTATTTAATTAATTAAAGGCTATTAACTAATACTCCTCAAGCTCTTAATACGTTTTCATTTAAGCTTTAAATTTAACTAATAGCTTTGGTTATTTGGTACAATTAAAAAGGAAAAAGATAGAAAAATGAAGTTTTTTATGAAAGTCTTTTTAATAGCTTTGTAAAGGTATGCTGAAAGACTAGAAATGAATTTATTAAAATTAAGATTATCGTTAAGAGATTTGATACATATTGTTGTTTTTCTATAAAGGAAAAAGGAACGATATAATGATAGTTATTATCTATCTTTAACTAAATTTATATCTAAGATAAATATTGTTTCTCTTGTTAAAAAAGGTTAAATCAGATTTTCTCTATATTATTAAATGCTTTAAAAGCAATGCTTCTTCAATTAAGTTTGCAACTTTAATCATCATCAGTTTTTACTCATTTTATGTTGGTTTCTTTTTAATTTGGCTAAAATATAATGCTTTCCTTTTAAATTTTATCTTGATTAAATGATATTGTTCATATTGAACAATACTTTTAATGATTTATTTTCTTCTATGATTTCACTTTAATTCGCTTAATATGAATTCTATTTCCAGCGCCTTTTTGAGAATATTTGCTGTAAATAATAAGAATTTAACTTGACTTGATTACTTTCCATTCAAGAATTATATTTCATTTATCTTTTTTAGTTCATAATGCTGCATTTTCCCTTATAGATTGAAATATACGCTGTTTTATTTTGTTAAATGAAGACTTAAGTTTTTTATTTTCAAAATACTAAAACTTTGTTTAAGCTTAACTTTGATAAAAATTTCTAATTTATTTGTTAGCAAGGTATTGTTTTAAAAAATGAAAGTGATATTTAGGATATTTCATATAGCAAATATCAAGTTTAGAATGTGTATTTAATCCTTTTTATTTAACTAACCATATAATTATTGTCTTTCTCTAACTCTTTTTTGGAAACATATGTGAAGATTATTAGTACAAATATGATAAAATTAGCATATTAACTCTTCTTAATCAACTTCTTTCTTTTTCTATTATAGTAGTTTTCATTTCACTGAGATTCTTAATTTAGTAAGCATGTAGTATAAATAAAATAAAGTTTACAATTAAAAGGAGAAGGACTATTAATATAGTATAAAAATCGTATAAAACTATAAAGTAACTGAGAAATTATAAAAGTATAATAACAGATAGACTTTATTCTTAGAAACTATTTTAAACTTTTCATATTGCTATCTTTTTATATCCATCTCAGTTTATCCTTAGCTTAGAAAACTACTATCCTAACAGATTAGAATTATTATATTTAAGAATTTAGAACTTTAAGTATTGAGCTAACCATAATATCAAGATAGAAGTATAATAGTTTTATTTTTTTCTAGTTTTAAAACTTCATATTAGAAAATTTGGATTTTAAGTTCCTGTCTCTTATAATTTTAATTAGGAGAACCACTTGATATAGTAAAAGAGTATTAATTCTAACTTTGATTTTGCTGATATTTTTCTTTATTCTAAGAATTAATATAGAACCTTCTTTTTTAATTTAGAAATATTTTCTTTTGGTGCTATAATAAGAGATTTTGTCAACTATTAGCATTTGAGAAATATATTTGGAATATAACTTTTCCTTTTTATTATATATGCCAATGCATTTAATCTTAGAATAAACCTTTAAATGTTAATTTGTTTTCACTAAGTTAGCGAATTATCTCTAATATTTATCTTCATTTATTTTATTATTTTTCCTTATATTAAAGAAGCTTCTTCCTCTTCTTTTAGTTGAAATAAGAAATTCAATTGAGTATCTATTTGAAGAGATTGCTTTATGATAATATTAGTGCCACCAAAGTTTTATTATAATTTAGATTACTACTCGTTAGTGGATTTCACATTTACCCTTTTTAAATCCTCATATATTCACTTTTTCCTAGAAACTTCTATCCAGTTAAATTCTATTTCTTCTAATTTAATTAGAAGTTAACGTATACTATTTCAGTATTAATATCAATTCCTTTCTTAATTTTATCTCTTAAATTTAGCTAAAATCTAGTAAAGTTTCTAGTGTAGCTACTATTAAAAAATACTTGATCTACTAATTTTCCTCTATTTTATTAGCTATTAATTTTCAGTCAATAATCTTATAAATTATTCTTTATTTAGCTTCTAATATAGTTCAACTTAATAACTCTCTATTACTTTAAGGTTAGCAAATAGGTAAAGCTAGCTATTCTACTTTTATCTTTATTTATAACCTTTTTCCTTAATTAATATTACTAATACTGTCGCTTCATTAGGACCTATCTTTTATATATACTTATATCATTTAATTATAAGAATTACCCCACTTTATTACAACTCTTCCTGTGTTCATTTGGTATCCCGAATGATAAGGCTAGAAAGATTATATAAACTTACTAAAAGGTGCTTATAGAATTATTTAATAGCAGAAGAAGAGCAAATAGGTATACTAAAAATACTCAGATAGCATAAATAAATTAAGTCTTAGAAGAAATTCAACTAAATCTAACTAAATGATAAAAAGGAAAAAGCTAAATATCATTCCTTTTTAATTATGACTAAAGAAATAGTGCTAAGGTACCGATTGCTATTGGTTCAGATACTAAATTTTGAATGATTTACTTAGGCTTTTAATTAGCTAATGGAACTTTGCTAAAATCAATTTTGCCTGTAACCTTTTAGTGTATAATTATTAATTAATATTATTAAAGATATAATAGAACAGTCTCTAAGTATAAATAAACGGGATAAATTAAGATAAATCTAAAGAGTAGATACTTTGAAGCATATATTAGTAGAAGGGAGTCTAATTGCTTTAAACTAATACTGGTTTCTTAATTAATCCTCATTTTTCTAATTGAATAGAAGACAGATACGAAACTCGATTTTAAACTAGATTCGAAAAAAATATTTATATGAGATATATATATAAATACTCCTTTTCTGCTTGTATATCTTAAGTTACACTCTGAGTAGAGAATATAAAGTAAGCAAAGCATATAAATAAATAGGCTTTATCTGGTATGTACTCTATTGCTACACTAATATTTTTAATTATCCTATAACCCAAACATGTATATTAAATTTAAGTATCATTATATCTAATATTTTCTTTATACTATTGCACTAGAAAAATATCATGGATATATACAATTCATAGGATTTAAATTAAAGACTCTGTAAGGTCATCATTTCACTAACTAAAGGATAGTATAAAAAATTTTGAATTATAGTTTAGTATTACATTTCTACTAAAAAGCCAAGATTTTTAAGAAAATGAATTAGTCATCTTATGCTCTTTAACTAAAGCCTAAATGAATATTTTTATATCACGAAAATTATTTAAGGTAATAGTTATGCCAAATAGCCAGATTTATATTTAAAAAAAGTACAAAGAATGTTTTAATTATCGTTCCTTGAAATTAGCTTCATAAAAGTAAACTTGTAGTGCAACTTTATTTTAATAGTGTTATTATCTATTTTAATAGTGTTATTATCTATTTTTATTTAAAAGATTGAATTAACTAAAGCTATTAAAAATAAAGGATAAAGTACAAGCATTTGATATCTCTTTAATTAGAAGTTTTCTCTAATAATAAAAAAGAGTTTAATTAGATTCTTTTTTATGCTGACCATTATTCGTTAATTAGAGTCTAAATTCATCATACTTTTTTCCTTTTATCATACTTTTCGAATGATTCACTTATTTAAATAATACTTAAGGAGACAAAACTTTTTAAGATAAACTATTAAACTATCTATATTACTTAAAGCCTATTTTATAGATAGTTAAGTGATTAGGATAAATAACTTTGGCTCTAGAAAAAAAGAGCTACTAAGATGAGAAATTAAAACCTACTGAAAGCATAGTATATCACTTCCATAGAATTCTATGTAATTCTATTATCTAAAAGAATATTATTTAGATTATTTATTAATTGGTAATCACATCAAGTATAAACCAACTGTAATTCATTCATCCATCTCAATAAAAAGTTAAGTTGAGGTATTTTATTTATTTTATACCCTTTAATTAGATATAATAAAAACTTTAACTTAAAGATAAGATCAAAGCTCTTTCTCAAAGTTGATAACTTTCTTAATTCAACTCTTTCAGTAAAAAATACACTAATAATTTTATTAAATTCTTGCTACTTTTTCAATTAATGCATTTCTTTTCATAGGCAGAGATAATCAACGTAGAAATAGAAGAGATCACCAAGGATTTTACGAGGAATATTTTTTAGATTTTTTACTAAAAAGGAATCATAAAAAACATAATTGAAGCATGATTTTTATAAAAGCTACTTACTTATTTTAGATTAATGATTTATAATATTAAGAAAATTAAGATACCTTTAAGTAGCTTATTCTTTAATATTCATTAAAGTGTTGCTTAGATATTTTCTAATATTATATAAATAAATATATTTAACAGTTTAGCTTTATACTAGACACTCAATTCTAGTTCTTTGAAGCTCTATATGCGTTTGTATAACACTATAAGCACATATTCCTTGCAAAAACTGTCTTTTCTGGGTGACCGCAAACGGGTATCTTGTTTTCTTTTATCTTTTTGGAGTAGCAGTCCGAGCACATATTTTTGGCGTAATGCTTCTTATTCTTATGAGGACAGTCTGTGATTTTCTTCACTTTCCTAAGTCTAAAAGTACCTTCTCGTTCACTATTTGAACTTTACAACTTTGTGAAAGCAGCAGTCTCTTTAACAATGTTATATAAGTTAAACTATTCGAACGGTAAAGGATCTAAATCTGCTCTGCTAAGTAATGGAGGCAGTTCTTTACAGAAAGGCCAGTTACTATCAAATGAGCCTTACTTAAAATCGCTAAGAAGAGTGGGCATTCCTTTAAAAATGAGATTACTATCCATAACACGTGTAATTATTAATCTTTCATTTTGAAATTAAATCAATTTACAGTACTAAAACTAAGCTTTTATACATCTAATTGCATATTTATTTATCTTACTCATACCATATACTACTTATATCAATCCTTCTTAGATATATCATTCTTTTATTTCTCTAAACCTACCATCTTCCCAAATCAACTTAATATATATAAAATCCGCTTAGAAAAATAAAAAGCAGATATAATAAATGAGTCAGATAGCATAATTCTATTAAAAGAGAGATAATTATCTTATATTCATTAGTTAAGACAATAAAGAGTACTTAATTAGCTAACCTATTTTTCCATCCAATAAGTGCTTTAAAATATAGATAATCTTATAAATGAGGCTTTTGATTATTTTCGGTAAGAAACTTCACTTTTGCTATTTAGTATTAAGACTTTTATCATCTAATGCTTTTATAAGATCAAATAGGATTAAATGAGTACTGAGTATAAGAATATGTCTGATTTCTTTTTTAATAATAGGAGATATTCATGCTTATAATTAAGGTATAACTTTATATAAAAACCAAAGCGATTGGTATGTTAATTATTAAAGAGGATTTTTAAGTATAAGAAACTAGCCTATACACGTGGATTTTATAGTTGAAGTTGAATTTAAAATAGAAATAGACTTCGAGATATAAATTATAAGATTATAACCCTATAATTATTTGCAATCATAGCTTAGCTTTATTAAAGCTAAACCTAATTTAAATACAAGGCTCCAGTTTTTAGATAATAATTATTACGTTTCACGTATTTATAAATAAAGCTTAAAGTCTATTTATTCAATAAGCTTATTTATTGAAACCTAAGTCTCAAAGTATTAGGCTAGTTAAAAGTTTAATAAAAAGGATAAAACCAAAGATAGATAATTTAGATTAGAATGAAATTTCAGTTTTATTTTATTCTATTTAAAGTAAGAATCTAATTAGCCTATCAAATGAATTTTTCAACTACTTTTGATCAATTTTCAGAACTTATATCTTAGCTCTCTTTACATTAAGTTGACTTTCAGAGTATCATTTGATATTATATTCATCATGCTTTTATAATCAACTATAATCAGCTACGACATTTAAAGCGAAAAGTTTTTTTAATATCTGTTTCAAGAACACTTATCACATCGCTATTTATCAAGCAAGACTACTAATGCTATCACTGTTTTTAATATAATTTGAGTTTATAATTGATAAAGAAGTAAAATCCTTCTAAACTAGCAAATAAAATAAAGCTTATCTTTAAAATTTACGCATCCAGGTAAAACCCCAAAAGGCATAAAAAAGGTATGAGCATATTTTACTTAAATGACTCTCAATTGGTGTATCCTTAACTCTTATTTTAATTTAGATAACTAAAAGCTATACTTTAATTATTTCCAGTTTATCAAATAATACAGCCAAATTGGTTTATACTTGAATATTTAATAAAGCTTTATACTAGGTATGCAAATAAATAGTAATAAGAACGTCACTTAATAGTAATTTATTTTAAGGAAAAGTATTTTATCCCTTCTTATGCTAGGAGATATATTTGAATGCATTAATATAAATTTATTCTCTTTTTTTATTATTCAACTACTTCTAAGAAACAACTAAGTAATGAACATAGTATGTTTTATGCTTTATCATGTACTACGTAAAGTGAGAGTAGCAAATCAATATTTTCCGATTAAGATGTCCTACCTACTTCTCTCCATGTTAAAAGATTCTTGAGTCATTAAGATTATATAAAAAACTCTTAAAGTGATTTCTACAAAAGGAATCTTAGATAAGTATAAGAAGCAATAGTTATAGAAAATATCCTAATTGTATCAAAACTCTAATATAACTACAACTATCTTTATTTTTATCTTTAGACTTAATAACCAAAAATTGTTTTAATAGCTTACTCTTAATCAATTTATTTTAAATAATATCAGATGCTATTTAATTTTTATCATACAGCTTCCACAATAATCAACCTATAATTTAACTATAAAACCTGCTATTAATTTTGTGTCTAGCTTTAATAAATTTCTTAAATAGGCAAAGTTGTTTTCTAAGTTAGTCATTACTAAGTCATTTAATATTAATGATATATATTAACTATCTTACGTAAAAAATAATAAAATTAAGTTAAAGAAAATTAGGCTAATACGTTTGCCTTTATTTAGTAGTTTATAATAACACTTCAAAGTTTACCCTCAAATAGCTTAAATTAAGTTTTAAATTAAAATTAAAAGCAATAAACCAATAAATTACTTGTCAATCCTTAAAATCTTGTCACATCCTTCACAACTATAGACTAAAGTTATGCTTTATAAATTCGGAGCTCTGCAGCAAGAATAATTGTAAAAGTCTTTTAGGTTCTATCAAGCATTTCCAAAACTAAAATAGCAACATTTAAGTTAAAAATACTTACACATTTCTATTCTCTTTACGCTTAGGAACAGTTTTTATTTTCGCGAATCTTTTTGCCTAGCAGTAGCTGCAGAAAATTTCCTTTTTGGTAGTTGATAAATAGCTAATTGTATTAAGGCTTTCATTATTTCTATTTAATTTAATTTCTTCCTTTGTCTCTAGCTATTAAGAGCTAAGAAATTCAAATTGAGTAATAACTTTGTGCTTGTCTTATTGATCTTTAATTTTTTATTTCTCCTAATCTTGTTTCAGTATGCTAATATAATCTCCTAATCTGCTTTACTCCTGAGTTAGATTTAATAATTGAGTACTTGAAATTTCAGAACTGAGAATTTAGATAAAATCATCCTCTTATTTATTAGCATTTAAACAATTTTAATTATCTTTCTTACTAGTTTCACTTGAACCTGTTTATTTTCTGATATCTTGTTACATATTGCTCAATTTAAGGTGCTTCTCTGAAGATTTACTACTTTTCTTTTTAATTTTTAAACTAGTTTCTTTCATTTTTTATTGCAATTTTTCCTTCTAACTCTACAAGTTTCTAAGCTTTTACTACTAGTTATATATCAACCTATCATAAGTTCTATTTTTAACTTTCACTTTCTAACTTTTATCAGAATCATAGCTTATCTTTCGTTAAATGCAATTATCCGTATAATTTTTCTACAAATATGAAAAACTCTTATCAAGGTTCTTTTTGGGTTATATCTAGAGCTGGTATTTTAATTAGTAGCCTCTTTCGGCGCTTTTTGAATTTCTTTCTGGTTTAATTAGAAAAGAAGGCTATTACTTCATCATTATTTGTATACTTTTTATATTTTATTAAACAAAGCTGTAACCAAAGTCTTTATAATTCCTTCTACTTATATAAAAATATTACTTATGAGATTACTTTAGACTTTATTATATCTTTGTTTTAATTAGCAAGGTAAATGTTTAATAAGATCTCAAATGTTCATAAGAATCACAGAGGATAGAGTAAATATAGAGGATGAAAAGATTAAAGGATATAATCTCACTAATAACAGTGAATAAAGACAGACAAAAGCACTCTAGTACAAAATTTTAGATATTCCTTTATTCAAATTACCTATTCACGATTTATATTTTAGATTTACCATATATGAGTTAGAGCTATATACAATCATTTTAACTTAAGAGGCACAAAATATAGAACTATCATTATCATTTTCATGTTGGATACTAAAATCTAAAAAATATGATTTTATTAATAATAAAACACAAAAATCAAAATTTAGTTCATTTTGTCTAAGAATTTAAACCTAAGAGATTTATTAAGTTAGAGGATTTAGAAATTAGAAGCCTAAACAATTAAAAATTAGAACATTTTATAACAAAATTAAGTTTAAACCTTTATTTAAAATTAAAAATAGTTTTATTTCTTTAATAGTTGAAGCTTCAGTTCTGTATAATTTTAGGAGACTAAATTCAATTTTTAAGAAATTATTTATTTAATTAATTTACTTTAATCTCAATAAAATAGCTATAATTATAGTTATTTGAAGAACAAAATTTCATAATAAGAAATCAACGATATGCCTAAAATTTAAAGTGTTAAATAAATAAAAAAATAAAGCTTTTCCAAGCGAGAGAAAATAATGAAAAGCAGCTTTAGATTTAATAATATTTTTTCAAAAGAAAGAGCTATAGAAAATAGTTTGAATGTCTTTTATATTAAATAATCATAACCTTTCTTTGGAAAAATTTTAAAGACCTATATTCATAAATTTTATTTGTCTTAATTATATTAAAAAAAGGAAAATTTAAAAATGAAGAAAAGAAATATAATTTGATAGCTAATAAATAAATGAAGCTTGCCTATTATTAGTATTTTTAAATCTAGGAAATTAAAAAAGATAAATAAAATAGATTTATTTAAAAACTTAACCTAACAGCATAGAAAAGAGCTATAAACAAAATTAATTTACATTGTAGAAATTAAAAAATGCTAGATGACTAAATTAATTCAAAGCTTAAATTAAATAGAGTTTAAAACTCTGCGGGTGATCTGTAATAACTTATTTAATTTACAAAAAGCTAATAAATTATATTAATTCGTCGATCTGGTGTTTATACAATTGTTTATTATAGTTTTAAAAAAAGATTGGCATCAACTTCTTTAAATAGATATTTTTACTTTATAAGCATCCTATTTTCTCTTTCAACCAATAATTAAAATAAAAAGCAAACTTAAAATAAATTCTAGATTAATAGCATAAATCAAAGCAGATTGAGAATTATTTTTATCTTTTAGCCATATAATAATAAAAACTTTTTTATTTTTTCTTTAATATTTTAATTATAATTTCAAAGAGAGTAAATCAAATATTATGAATCAAATAAGATAATTTATCTTATTTAATATTTGTCATATAATTTATTAATTATGCTTTTATTGTTTTTTCTAATATACTTAGATTGTGCATTTTTTTTAAAATGAATCCTCTTCCTAATTTTCTATTATTTTTACTCCTATCTACTATCAATTTTCTATATTGATGTCACTTAAGAGTTTAAATTTGTTTTCTTTATCAGATTGAACATTTATTAATAATATTACTCCAATAATTTTGTTCAAGGATCCTTTTAAACTTTCAGAACTAATTAAATTTTAATTCCATTTATCTTTTGATAATATGAGCATCTTTTTTATATTCCTATTATTTAGAAGCATATAAAATATAATAATTTATAGCAGCAGTATTCTCTTCCTTTCTCAGGATAAAAATAGTTCCTTCTCTTCAATTTTAAACTGTGAATTATCATAAATTCTTAACTTTAAGGTTAATTATACTAATATTATAAGATGTATAATCTAAAAGGAATAACTTAAGACATTTTAAATTGAGAAGATTTTGTTAAGAAATTGAGATGGAAAATGTAAAGCTATCTGGATATTTAATCTCAAATACAAAAGTTTTAATTTAATTTTTAAGATTAACTAATAGAAATAAGAGCTATTTCAAAAATTAAAGCTTAAACTTGGCTTCATTCTTCTCATTTTTTTTTCAATATATCCTTGTACCTTCTTAATTTCTTCTTTCTAATCATCCTCCAAATCAAAGTACTATAATTCTTCTAGTATATTCTTAAATTTTTTGGCAATGGTATAAGTTTTTTGGTATTAATACTTAGAATTTTCTAAATAATCTATTGTAACACTTAACTCTAGGAGTAATTAAATTATTTCTTTGATCAAAAACCTATCGAACTTTTAAACTTAAGGAAACCCTTTTAGATTCATCGATAATCAGCCGATTTCTTTCACGAGTTTTTTTCCTTAAAGTCTTAACGTTATAGCGTTTTAATTACTGTCTTAGATAACCTTCAACAATTCCTTTCTAGTATCTACCTCTAACACGCTAAAGTTAATAGTTTATATTCAGTTTAAAGCTTACTTGAGAAGTTCTAACTAGTCTAAAGAAGATGAGGAAATTATATGTAAAGCTAAAATAATATTATGGGTCATATTATTATCAATCTTCATCAATTCTATAATGTTCTAAGCTATTTTATATCTATGATCTAGTCTCTGCTTTAAATTTTTCATATTTTCTATAAATTATTTTGATTATTTATTTTATTCTAGTTTATTTCGTTAAGTCATTTACTCTAAAGTTGCTATACTTTATTCAAAAACCTATTTACTATTATAATTGAAATTTTAATCATTCTGCATTTTTATTAAGAGTTTAGGTATTTTCTATGGAGCTACTTTATGAGTTTCTCCATAACTTTAATCTTTTGCTTCATTTATTTATGCTGGCTGAGAAACTTAATCAATAGAATCAATTTATTATTAGCGGGAAGCTATTTTAGAATTTGTTATCTTCTCATAAATATTTTAAGTTTTGAAATCTTTGGGAATTATTTATTATTCAATTTTAAAATTCAATTACCTAGACTATGTTGACAATATCTAGTTATAATTGTTTTCTTTCTAAAAATTAATATTAAAAGCTAATTACTAATTATTAGCCATCATAGCATTTTAATTAATTACTTTCGTTTCTTGAACATTGGGATTCCTAACTGCATACTAATATTTGTTAGCCTGATTGTTTTTTATAGATGAAAATTGTTAAGAATAGGCTTCATATTCTTTTAATTAAGTCAAATATATTTAGTCTTTAATGCTGCTTAATTTATCTTTTATTCATGAATGCTATCACATCTCCTAAATGTCCTTTCTCTAGTGTTAATCTACTACTAATATTTACTAGAGGAAATCTTTTGACTATTATGATATCTACAATTTTTCCCATGGAATTACGTTCTAATCATACTATCTTTTTAGATTTGCTATGGAAATCGCTTTATAAGGTAAAGATCCAGTAAGCAATTCATAAACAATAACTCCAAAAGATCATAAGTCTGCTTTAAAGCTATATTATTATTCTCTTAAAATTTCAGGGGCTGAATATAAAGAAGTTCCATAATTTGATGTTTTTATTTAATTTTACTCTTATTTTTTGGAAAACCTGAAATTAGTGATTTTAAAAATTTAATATTCTCCTTCAATGTTGATTAAAATATTTTCCGGCTTAATATTTCTATGAACTATTTAGAAATCTCTTAAGTATTTAAGTCCACAAATAATTTAAGCAGCTATGTTTTGAACATGATTTTCTTTAAATATATTATTACTCTTTTTTTGTAATTATCTTAAGTCTCCTTCGTTACATAGTTACATAACGATGTAGAAATTATTTTAAGAAGTAATTATTTCAAACAGTTAAGCTATATTAGGGTGAGCGTGGAGCTCGATTAAATTATCCTTTTCTTGATCTATTCTCTTTTATTAATCTATGCTTAGCTTATTTTTGCTAATTTACTTAATTAATACATTAGCTTTTAAACCATCTTTAAATTAGACATTTTCCTCATGTCTTTCCTAAGCTTCATATTCAATGTCCTTATTCTAATCTACTCCTAACTCTTTAATTAATATTCAATTACCAATGCATTTTTTACTTCCTGTCTAATTTTGCTTCATTATAATTTCCTTCCAAATAAAAGTTATAAATGTTTAATTTAAAATGAATAGTTTAATTGACTATAATTTAATTATAATATAATAATAGAGTATACCTTGTTTGCTTTAACAATTCTAGCTTTAAAAATAATTAAGTTGATCCAGCAAAAAATGAATTAGAATAAACAATTTCTATGAAAATATCAAAGCAAACTGAAAAAATATTATAAGCATTTTTTAATTCTTCGCTTGCTAATTAACTATTTTTTATAGTGTCTTATTGATATTAATGCAAATATTGATTTTACTGGAGTAATTATATGTTTTATTTTCTATCTTGCGCTTTAAACTTAGGATATATTCCCTAAATAATTTTGCCTTAAAGTTTACTTTTTTCCTATATATATTTTATATAATATAGAGTTATATAAATTAAATTATATTTGTTTATAGATATGATGTAGTTCTTATTAAAAGAAAGCTATGATGAAAAAAGATAAGTATTATAAACTTTTGCACTGCTATTAAATTTTAAAATATATAATAACACATATAATTCAACTTAGCTTTCATTTAGCTAATCTAATTAGAATTATTATTTCTAAGCATTTTGCTACTAGAAATTTTTTTTATTTTAAGTAGTAGAATCGATTAAAGTAAGAGAAAAAGCTTAAAAATGGTTGTAAAAAATATTAGGTTAAAGGTTGAAGACAGGTATAATCTTCTATCTCTATTTAAAGTTTTAACTAATTAATAAAAAATTAATTAAATAAGGATTTTTTAATCTAAAGAGATTTAATAATAACTATTCATTTATAGAATTTAGCAAACATCGTTTACCAAAATACTTGGAAATAAATTTAATAATTAATTAAATATATTCATTAAAGCTTTTTAAAACCAATAAGAGATATTTTGCAATGCTAATTTCAATGCTCTCTATTTGTATATTTAGACTTTTAATATGCGTTTTTTATTGGTTACTTATAAGAAAATTTTCAAGAGCATATAAAAATTTATTAGCAAGATGTTATAAGAAATTTAATGGCGGATGGCTTCAGAATGAGTTTCTATACCAACTCAAAGAGTAGGAGAGGAAGTTTGAAGCGTCTATTTTTGCATCCACGTCGTTTAAAAAAAATATCTTCTTAATAAACTTAGTCCTAACTTCCTATGGACCAGAAAAAAGATAACAGGAAAGCTCTTCACAGAGTCGAGGCTTCTACATCAGAGGAAAAGCCAAGGAAACAGGTTAAGAACATAATGTACCAAGAAGTCGCGGAATTCACCACTGAAAAAATTATTAGTTAAGAGCAGCTAGTCAAATTGGTGCTAAATTTCCAGGAAGAGGTGAAAAGACTAAATAAGGACAACAATAAATTAGAAGGGATTTATAAAAAACAAGAAGAGCTTGATTCAAGAATCATGTCCCAGGAAAAGATGTAAATGCTTTCTGAAGCATTTCATAAAATCAAAATAACCAATCTTAAAACTAACAAAAGAAGTAGACAGAATTGAAAATAGAAGAAAGCTTGCAAAAATTAAAACTTCAAATGGAGATAAGAGAGCAAAAAAATGACCAAATGATGATTGAAGAAGAAATTATCAGAAAGCCTTAAAGAAAATAGAAGTAGAAGAGATTAGAATAAAAGGCTTTTATTGTGGGAGATTGTGGCATTTACATCGGAAATGTTAGAAAAATTTATTAATAATAGATGAGAGAATATTAAATAGCTCTATTTTAATTTAAATCAGTTTTAGTTAAGCCACTCAAATTAATTAATTAAGAAAGAGAAGTTTTAAATTTAAAGTAAAGTGAATTGTCATCAAATTTAAACTAACTAGGATAAAAGAACTTTTGATTTTTGAATATTAATTTCATTTCAAATATCACTATTAAAGTTTTTATGGCAAATTTAATGTAATTTAGTTAAAGTTCTTGTCTAAAATTAGAGTTCCGAGTTTATATATCATTAATCGTGAGATTTATGTGCAATATCTGCTAAGTTCATCCTTTATTTTCTCTTATTGAGTATAATTCTAATAAGCAAAGTACAACTTTCATATCTTGTTCTGTTAATGATGATCTTTTGTCAAAAATAGCTCAAGTGTTAGTAAGCGAAATATTTAAAAAGCTTGCTATGATTCTTCAGTTAAATTTATTTATTTTTAGTGCTTTTTGATTATGGATCTTTCTATTGATTTGCTTAACTTTTCAATTAAATAATTAATTTTAACTTCCTTCTTGTTTTTAAGACATTAACAAAGCCCTCTATTTTGACTATATAGATTATTTATTTTATTTATTTATTAGTCTATTGCAATTTTTTTAATTCTTTTATAAATTTATAATAATTTATTTAGTTTAAAGTTATAGTTACAATCAACTTTGTTTTATGACTTCTTAATTTTAACTATTTCAATTTGCTTACTTTAAACTTTTATGGATATATCTTAATTATATCCTAAAATCTTAGATTTCTTTAAATTGTAAAAATAATTTCTAATTTCTTTTTATTTAAGCATACTCCTATTTTAACTAAGATATTCACAAGATTAAGCGTCCCTTTTATTTATTATAAGTAGCTTTTTAAAGTTTATACTCTTTTATTTAGATAATTTTAATTTTTGTTTTCGATTTAGCTTCTAAGATTTCTATAGTAGGTATCAATTAACTTATTTCAATATTTGCATCATCATTTCTACGCTTTTATAACTCTTTTGTGACCAATAGCTTAAATTCTTTCTATCTTCATCTAGTTTAAACGTTTTTATTAACTTTATCTTTAACTAAGTTAATTAAACTCTACTTAGGAATAGAAAAGAAAATAGTAGAATTTATCTTAATCATAACTTTAGATAAATACTAAAGTTATAAAAGATTATTGTTCCAAGATCTATTATCATTAAACTATAATTAGGTGCTTATATAAGAGGATTCTATTTCAATCAAATACTTTTTTTAATTGTTCACTAGCAGCTTTTACTTCTACTGAAGGAACTTAAATTTATCTCCTAATTACATAAGAGTTATCTATTTATTCAGCTAAAATACAAAAATCTTTATCTAAGTATTAATTTCCTAAAGTACTTTAAATTAGTGATTATCTACATTTCCTTTAAATTTTTTATCTGAAAGGGATATATTTTTTCCATTTAACAAATAAAGATAGAGATATTTAGTAAGATATTAGTATAAGTTTAATATACTAAATAAATTATAAATAGTAGGAAATAGATTGATAGCTAGCTGTTGCTTATGTAAATAGTATAAAGCTGATTACTATTATAATGTGTTAAGCTTAAATTTGATTTCTTCACGATTTAAGTATTTAGAAGATAATTATTTTACTAAATATTGTAAATTAATAGTCCTTTATAAAAGATAGCTCTAGCCCCTAATTATCTCTAATTCCTTAAGCTTTATTCTGATTTTTTTGTTAATAAAGACTGGAGATGATTGATAGTTTGATTACTACCTGATAATTATACTTTTAATAAGATCTTTAGATTTATTGTGCGAAGTATAAGTAATTAAGCTATTGAAATTAATAAATTAAGGAAAGATATTCTATAAGCATCTATTAGAAAATAATAGCATAATACATCCTTTTAAAGTATCTTATTTGAGTAAAAATGAAGTCTCAAATATAAATAATAATTCCACTCTATATTAAATAAACTCTATTCTTTTATAAGCTTTCTACTTTACTAAGGAAATAATAAGTATCTTTCTTAATCTATCTAAGACAAATGAAGCTAATTTAAGTTAATATTAAAGATAACTTTTTATTTAGATTTATTTTAAGAAATGCTTAATAAACATTTAAATATTATAAATAGCTGAAGAAAAAGCTTATTATCTATTAATTTAAGAGAAATACATTAGTAAGTTAGAATTTTATTTAATATACATACAGGGTTTTAAAGAAAAAGGTAGCATATTATAGAAAAATAATTAGATAAATAAGCTAAAACCTAAAATAAACTAATTTTGATCAGACTTGTATACAATTTTTAAGATATTGCTTCTCATTAATTCTTTAATTTCCTTTTACTATTTATTTCCACTTAATCTTATTTAAGCAAAAATATATTAAAAATTACCTTTTGAAAATAAAATAAATCTAAGCTAAATGATATTAAATTTTAGGTTTACGGCCTTTAGGTTAATAACTTTTAGAATTGAAGATAATTTTAGGAAATTAATAAAAAAGGCTAAATAAGAGAAATTTTTCTACTATAAATGTTTATAAATTTATTAATTATTATTTTTATCTTCTTTAACTTTTATTTATTCTTATAATTTTAAAATTAATAATAATAAAGTCATTTCTTGCTAGATAATATAATATACAAGTAACTTAATGATTTAACTAAGTATGCCTAACAAGCTTATGCTTTACTTATATTTTAATAATTATTCTTAATATACACTACAATTTCAATGATATTCTAATAATTTTGCTTATTCTCTCTTGCATTAATAATAGAAATATTATCTTTAGTATAACTTATATAAATAGTTATCTAATACTTAAAAATTAGAAAGATTTAATAATCTTTTCTAAAGATCTAATCATGTTAGTAGCCTAATTAAAATTTTTAAAACTTTAGTCACTAAAAAATAATTTAATTAAGATAAATTAATTAAACAAATATATAGCAATAGCTACAAATATTCATCAATATCTTCCAAACTTCAGAGATTCTTATTTTATAAATTTACAAATATTTATTAACTTTTACTATGAAAATGCATATCATTTAATAAATGTTTAGCTATAATCAACACATAATTCTCTCTTTCTTTGATGCTCTATATGCCTTCGTATAACATGAAAGGCACATATTCTTTGCAAATACTTCTCTCTCTGTATGACCACAAGTTGCTATTTTGTTTTACTTTATCTTTCTGGAGTAGCAGTCAGAACACATATTCTTAGCATAATGCTTCTTATTCTTGTGAGGACAATCTGTTATCTTCTTTACTTTCCTTACTTTAAAACGTTTCTCTGTCTTTTCCTGCTTCTAACTCTCTTTACAAATACCTTTATTACTTAAATCATTTAACATTAAAATTTCTTATGGAAGCGGATTGAAGAACGATTTATTAACGAGAGGAGGTAACTCTTTACACAAAGGCCAATCGATCTCAAAGGAGTTTCGCTACTAATCTCCTAGTAACGTAGGCATACCAACGAATATTGAAGTTTTCACCATTTACACGTGTAATTATAAATTTATTGTTGAAGAGGTTTAAATAGCTTAGTTATATTTAACTTTAATTAATAGAAAGTTTGATTGAATATTATAATTAAATAGAAAAAGTCTTGTTAATTCTAACTCTTCTAAGAATAAATGAATTTGTGAATTTAAAGTTTATCTTATTTATTTTGCTTTATTTATCATACTAAATTTGTTTAAGACTTTATATTTTTTCTTGAATCATTGAATAAAACTCTACATTTGAATTTTATAATATACCAATAATTTATTCCCATCTTAAGTTTTGTTAAATAAAGATTAATAACTCTTAGAGTAAATGTATATTTTTAATTCCTAAATAATGAATCTTCTATTATAAAGATACTAATAGACATGTTTTATTATAAATAAGCCTCTTAAAAGATAAAGTTTATTTTATTATTTGTAATATTACAATACGTGTTATCACTGTATTTTAGAGTAACTTATTAGACTTTAATATGTTTAATAGTCTAAATTAAGTTATTAGATTGTTTTTAAATTAAGTTATATAATCCTTAATATTTCATTAGCTAACTTTTATTAAGCACATAGAAACATTTTTCATTAATAAAATTCTGTTTCTGAAGACCAAAACCTGCTACTATTTTTCTTTTATTTTTGGATAATTATTAAGATTATATGCATATCACAATATAACTTATTCTTGTGAGTAAAATTTGCTATTTCTATTGATCTTCTTGGTTTAAAAAGCTTGCTTATTCAGTATTTGATAAATTTCTTACCGAATTTCAGATTAATTGCTAATATTTTCAAAATTAAAATCTTCTTAAAATGAAGATCTAAGATGCTCTAATTAAGGAGCGGAGTTTTCTCTTTGAAAATGGTCTATTTATAATAGTTTAATTTGAAGTTGGTATAAAGATGAGACTAATATAATATAAGGGTGTATTAATAATAAATATATAAGTATTTAAGAAATAAATAGTAGTGCTTACATTTAATTTGATATTAAAGTTAGTTTAATTTAATTAAATATATCTCTTATATAACTTAAATTTCTAGCTTAATTTATTGGATTTAACTATTACATTTACCTCAATTATAAACTTATTTTGCTTTATAATTTCTAAGATTAAGCTAACATTAAAATGCTTAATTAACTATTTTTATTTCTTTTGTTTATTTAACTTTTGTTGTACTAGCTTTCTTAAATAGTTATGTTTACTTATTAATGTACTGTAATATTCATAATAGCTTTTAGAGATTTAAATTTATCTTAATTTAATATTAATATAACCTATGATGCATACATAGTCTATTCTATAAAGATTTATAATTTATAAAAGCTAAATTTTACATTTATAATATCTACCTTATTTATAAGGAAGGTTTAAAATTAAGTGTAAATAGATATAATCATTAGCAGAATAAAATTTATAATAAAAACGTAAACATTTTAATTAGCTAGACAATCTTAATCAGCTAAATAAATTTTTATAGATTTTCTATTTTTTGCTAATGCTTTACTTGTAAGAACAAAAATAAAGAAAGTAGTTTAAGAGTGATATATCTTTGATAATATAATTAGTGTTAGATTTATCTTTCTAGTTAAATATATTATAATCTATTATATATTTAATCTAAAGTTGTAATATACTTAATAAACTTAGATGTATTTAGGTAATAAAATTAAAGCATTCATTTAAATTATTGTTCTAATAACTTATTTTATCTTTCTTTGGCTTAAAGTTTTTCTAAGAATATTTATGTTAATTTATAGATAATTTCTATTATACAAGTAAAATAAAAGGTATCATTAATCAATAATTTGTATTAGTACAAATTTGCTAATTTAGCTTCTTCTTTTATATAAAAGTATAGATAGAAATAAATAACTAGCAAATAAATTCTTAATTATTTAGTTTTAAAGGCATAATAAACATACTAGTTAGATGTGTATATAAAGGTTTATCAGTCTTAAATTATATATTATAGCTATTATATTTCATTATAAGTTTAATTAAATACTTATAAAGAGACATATGAGTTATGTCAAATATATCAAGGATATTTAGAGTAAACTTAAGTATTTTATCAGTAATAGAAAGAAATTTAATTCAATCTAAATGAAACTTTATCTAATTCAAATTACTCTAATACGAAATTCTTAAATGCCAATTAAAATAAACCTTATTAATTAAGATACCTCTAGAATGAGCATCTCATTAACAAATAGATCAAATATTTAATCAAATTATCTAAGAAAAGGATGATCATTATAAGTTGCATTGACACCAAAGTTAACTAAAATCTTAAAAATAGAGAAAGTAGCCAATAAGCATAAATTAAAAAAGGGATAAGTATAAACCAATTATCAAATTAGATAAATATTTCTTAAAATATTTACAAATTCTCAGCAAAATCAATCTAAACCAATAAAAAACCAAACTTACTTATCTAAAAATTCTATATAGATTTACTTTGTCTTTAGAATTAAAAATTCTACCTTAAATTTAAAATCTTCAAGCACAGATAAAGAAGCATTTCTGAATAAATTTCAATAAAATAGTAAGAAAATAATTAAAGGATTTCATGATATAATGTAAAAAACTATCAACAAAATAGTAGACAAATCATTAAAATTGTTTAAATAAGTAAGCAAATATGATAAAGGATTGAGATGCAAATGATATAGTCCATATGATAAACTGCAGGATTCAAATAATAGAGAAGTTATTAGTTTTATTAAATATAAAAATATTTGAAGAGCAAGTTCCAGTTAGCTTACAACTTCATTAAGCAAAAAGAATATTAATATAATAAATGCAAACACTGTAAAACTTATTATTAGATTATGCTGTTAATCATATATAATTATCCTAAGATACAAAACTACATTAATAGTATCATATTTTTAAAGCATTCAAATAGATTAATTATAATAGACATTTGTATAACTCCATTAATTGGTCTCTAATACCCTATTCATTTACATTCAAATACATTTAAAAGACATTACAACATCATAAAGCACTCCAAATTAATAGCATCGCCAATTTCATCTTCAATCATGTAAAATCAAGAAAATAGAAGTTAGTAACAGCAATTAATTTACTAAAAAGTAGAAAAATTCTATAAAAAAGGAAATGAAAAGCAAGTGTATAATAAATAAAATTTAAATGATAAAATTCTTAAGAAGCTGTAATTTTTACAAAATTGTATAAAATCCTATATTTTTATTTTAATATACCAACCTCAAGTTATTTTTAAAGTAACTAAATTATCTTCTTTTAATTAAGTGTGCATCAATTATAAATCCTCCAATGTAAAGTTCTATTTTACTCTCTTAAAAAAATTTATAAGCTTAAAGGAGGAATTTCGATAAAAGAGATAATCAAAGAGCATTTAAGTTAATCTATTAGTAAAAATAATAGTTATACAGCTATTTAACTATTATACTCAGTACTTTACTTTTAAAGTACTTTTTTAAGTTATTAGGTTGCTTATTATTTGATTTAAAAACATTAAGTCTAAGCTTAGTATAAATAAATTTAATAATTATTTAGCTATAATCAAAACATGCATCTCTCTTTCTTAGATGCTCTGTATGCTTTTGTATAGCACTAAAGACACATATTCCTTGAAAACACTTCTTTCTCTGGATGACCACAAGTTGCTATTTTGCTTTTTTTTAGCATTTTGGAGTAACAGTCAGAACACATATTCTTAGCATAATGCTTCTTATTCTTGTGAGGGCAATCTGTTATCTGCTTTACTTTCCTAAGTTTAAAGTTGCTTGACTTGGCAGATTCTTCCTGCTTCTTATTTTCTACGCATTACTTAATTAAACAGCTTAAGTTGAATTTCTCTAGTGGAAGTGGATTGAAAAGGGATTTATTTACGAGTGGAGGTAACTCTTTGCTCAGGGGCCAATCAATCTCAAAGGAGTTTCTCTACTAATTGCTTAGTAACGTAGGCATACCAACGAATATTAAAGCTTTCACCATTTACACGTGTTTTTATTAAATATAATTTAACTAGCCTTAAATACCTTAATTTCAATTATACTGTAAATACATTAAATTGCTCTCTTCATTCTTTATTTTAAAAAGAACATTCTTTATCTTTATTTTTATCTCTTACAAGTATAATAAAATTATAATTCTAAAAAATTATTTATCTCAGATAAAGATTGCTTCATAAGATATATCTTAAAAAATTACCATATAGCTTAGGAACTTCTTGATAAAAAGAATAATTTAATAGTAAAAGTATTTATTATAAAGACTTTTTATTATAACTGCATAATAATAATTTCTATAGAAAATCAATTTATACTTTAAACTAATCATACCATTAAAGATTATATTTAAATTTAGTTTATCAATTTACTCTAAACATATAAGAAATATCAAACCAGCTTTTATTTGCTTTAAGCTTTAGTACACGTGTTTTCTCCTAAATATGAATCAAACATTTTTTTAAATATAAATAATCCTCTTTTAAAACTATATATAAGAACATGCTTAAAAATATCCTATTTTCATACTTTCTTCTTTGATTCTCTGTCTACCTTGGTTTAACACTAAAGATTTTTTTTTCTTGCAAAATTGTCTTCTCTAACTACAAGCATTTACTTTTTCTTCTTTTAATTTTCTGAAGTAAAAGGTTGAACACATTCTCTCAGTTTAATGCTTCCTTTTCTTGGAGGATTTTCTGTTTTTTCCCTACTCTCACTAGCTTGAAAATATTTTTCATTGACTATTTGATCTCATTCTTGTTGTATCCCTAGACTGTTTGATATTATTTTATAAGTTAGTTTATTTCAAGTTAAAGGATCTTAGGTGGTCTTATTTATGAGTAGAGATTTTTCTTAATAAGTAGTGAGTTACAATTATTTATGTTTAATGAATAAGAGTAAAATTGGTATAAAGATGAGGTTATATGCATAGCACGTGTAATTATGTAATAATGATAAAATAGAGATATTAGAAGCAATACTTGTATTAAATGATATATTAAGGTTATTTAAATAAATGAAAATATAGGTTTAGTTAATAGCTAACTAATAATTATGGTTAGATGGTTATTAGTCTACTATAATAATTAAATGATTATAAATAGAATAAATAATTTGATGCTTGTATTTTAGAGTATTAATCTAATAACTTATAAAAGATATTACTACAATTTATAAGTATTTATTAAATAAATGTATTAGTTCTAATATTAACTAGCTTATAATATTTATAAATCAAATATCATCTTTCTCTGTTTAATATTTTTAAGAAGAATAGGATGTTTCTTCGTATATAAAATACACTGTTTATTATAAATAATTGAGCATATTAGGTAGAACTCAAGTAATTTAACTAAAAGTTAAAGAGTTTAAAGATGTAGATTCTATACTTAAAATAACTTAAATAAATATACTGTAACTATTATAATAATTAAAGCATTTGATTATTCTTTTTAAATTTAGTTTTTATAATTATCTAGATAAGCATAAAATGAGTAAGTTTATAATAACAGATATAGAAATTAAAAATCTTAAAGTTAAGAAATTAAATCTAAATAATTTATATAAAATAGATTATTAACCTTTAGAGATCTTTTATAAAATAGAATATTTTAGTTTTATTAATTTATTTAATAATTATAAATTCTAGATTTAAAGTATAGCAATCTATTTAAAAGATTCATATTATAATAATCTCATTCAATTATTTATAGTAAATATTAGCTAGCTAATTAAAAATAGTTTATTTAAAAATGATTCTAAATATAAATTAATTGAGTAAAATAAATAACTAAAATAATCAAAACTTATTAAAAGTTTAACTATTTATAAACACAATAAATATTCTAATATTTATATGTTTATCCTTATTATTAATCTACATTAACTAATATAACTAAAGAATTCCCTTAATCAACTAAAAAATTACGCATCAACTTAATTTAAATTGTATCTATTTTTTATTTTAATTCTTTATAATTTTAATAAAAATAGTTAAATTATTAAATTAAATATAATTGAATAAACAAATAATATAAATTAGATTTAAAATAATATTTAACAAAGTAGTTAGTTTATTTATTTTATTAATATAAAATTACTATATCTTAATTATATAATTAAATATAAACTTTAATAAAGATAATAATTATATTATTTCCTAATTATTTAAGTTAATAATTTTTAATAATTTTAGTTATGCTTCTAAATATAATTAAAGTATAATTCTTGTTATTTTAATTATTCTTCTCAAATTATTTAAGTAGATTATCTCTAATATATTATTTTTATAAAGATTCTACATTAAATTTTATATTTGCAAAGGTATTTTAAAAGAGATTCTTCATTAAATGCTTTTGATTTAAATATTTATATTTGAGTATTCCATTTAATTTGTATATATAAGTGTAAGTAATATTAACTAGAATCTTGGTTTGTTATATACTTAAAGTAAATATTTATTATTTAATCTTTTAATTTTATATGAAATATTAAACTATTCACTATAAATGATTAAATGTAAGCTAAATTATCTTTATTATAATATGAAATAAAACTATTGCACTTTAATTAATTTTTAGTTAAGTCATTTAAATTAATTTATCTCTTTAAGAAAGAGAAATTTTTAATTTAAACTAAAGTGAATTCTAGTAAACTTTAATTAAATAAAAATAGCTGTAAGATTTATTTAAGGTCTATTTATTTGCAATATCACTATTAAAAGGTTTAATGATATATTATGTAATATAATAAAATCCTGCTTAGATTTATAATTTCATGTTTCTCCTTGTTCCTTATTTTATAAATTATATGGAATGCTTCTTTAGTTATTTTTTTCATGTTTCAATTATTTTAATAAATAAATTCATCTTTCATTTCTTATTCTATTACCATTGGAAATTACTCCAGAAATAGTAACTTCAGGTATTTATAAAAAAGGAATCAATTACCAATTTCTTAATTTTAATTTGCTTTTTACAAGCATTCGACTGAGGCTTGTATTGCAAATTGAAAAAGTTTAATTTAATTTCCAGTTACACAAAAGTTAAATAAAAGGGATAAAGAAGAGTATTATTATCCCTTATTAATTTTATATCTCTATTAATTATTATATTTGCTTCTTTAATTTTTATTTCTTCTTATACTTTTAAACTAAAGTTATTAAAGTTATTCTCTGTAGCTTATATAGTATACTAGTAATTTTATTATTTAACCAGAGTATTCTTTATCTCTATTATTTCAATTATATTTTTACTTATATAGCATGCAACAATTATAGCTGTTTAGACAAAAAATTACTTATTTACTTTTAAAATAATAGTAGATTTTTTGCCTTTGATATCAAATTATTTTAATTCTTCAGTATACTTAAAAACAAAATAATATAATCTTTTCTAAAGATAAAATCAACCTTGTAGTAAAGGTATAATTAAAAATTATCTTTATCTTAAAAAATAGTTTAGTTTACATAATCTATTAAGCAAGCATTTAACAATAATTATTAAACCTTCTATCTTAATAATTTCTACTATTCTATTAATAGCTTTAAGATTTAGTAGATTCTTATTTTTAGAAAACTTTAAAATTCACAATTAATGCTGCTAAGAAAATACATTAAATAAATCTTTATTTATAATCAAGACATATTTTTCTCTTTCTTAGACTCTCTATATGCTTTTGTGTAACATTAAAGACACATATTTCTTGAAAACACTTCTTTCTCCGGATGACCACAAGTTGTTATTTTGTTTTACTTTATCTTTCTGGAGTAGCAATCAGAACACATATTCTTAGCATAATGCTTCTTATTCTTGTGAGGACAATCTGTTATCTTCTTTACTTTCCTAACCTTAAAACATTTTTCAGTTTTTATCAGCTTCTAACTCTCTTTGCACATGTTTTTATTACTTAAATCATTTAAATTGAAAGACTCGAGCAGAAGAAGATTGAAGGCGGACTTTTTAATGAGAGGAGGTAACTCTTTGCAAAAAGGCCAGTCAATCTGAAAGGAGTTTCTCTACTGATTACTTAGTAACGTAGGCATACCAAGAAATATTAAAGTTTTTACCATTTACACGTGTTATTATTAAATTTATTCCTTAAAGGCTTAAATAGCTAGACTTCTATTTAACTTTAACTAGTTGAATGAATGATTGAATATTAAAATTAAATAGATTAAGACTTTATTATTATTGCTAACTCTAGGAAGTATAAATGCTTTGATAGCTATTAAGCCTTTCTTATTTAAAATTATAAACTTTATTATATTAAATTTGCTTATCTTTTAGCTATATTTTTCTAGTTAAATCATGGATCAAGCTTCTTACTTTATAAAGTTTAGACATACTAATAAATAAGTTACTAGGTTTGATCTCTTAATAGAATGCTTTTGCTAACTTAATTAGGAATTAATAGCTCTTTTAATAAATTTATACTTTAAACTCTTAAATAATAAATCTTCTAATATTATTAAATTACTAATAGCATTAGAATACTTTAGTATTAAATATCCTATATATAGATAAAACTTATTTATCATTCTTAAGATTATAGCACATATAAATACTGTAATTAAGAATAAATTCTTATACTTTATTATGAATAGTGCTCTATAATCTATTTTATTACTAAATACTTTTAAATGCATTCAATCTAAAATCCTCATATTTATTCTTTAAATCTCTTTATGTTTTATAACACTATAGGTATATATTCTTTGAAAAATTGGCTTCTCAAGATGGTTATTGATACTTTGCTATATTTATTTTTGGACTAATTATCCTATCACTCATTATTAGCTCAACTACTTTCATTTTTGTTAGGACTATCCTTTATTTTCGTTACTCTACTCAGTTTGAAAGTTTTATATTTTATTAATAATTAAATACATTTCTTACAGTATCCATAAATTCCTTATATTATTTTATAAATTACATACCTAAAAGTTAAAGGATCTTAGGTGGTCTTATTTATGAGTAGAGATTTTTCTTAATAAGTAGTCAGTTAGTATTTAATTATTTATGTTTAATGAATAAGAGTAGCATTGGTATAAAGATGAGGTTATATAGGTGTAATTATAAGTAATATTAAAAGATATAAGATATTAGAAGCAATAGTTGTATTAAATGATATATTAAGGTTATTTAAATTTAGCTAGTATTTGGTATAGAAATTTTAAATTTAGTTAAGTTATTGATATCTAAGATTTAGCTTATACTTAATATTTTAAATTATAATTAATTAAAACTAATCTAAATCTAAGTATATATCAAAATTTCAGAACATTTAATATGCAAATATCAATAAACTGCTGATATAACTAGTCAAGAATGCTTAGCTTTTATAATTTTATATTTAGCTTTATAAAGCTTATTTTATATTCCAAACTTACAAATATTCAAGTTTCTAATATTTAAAATATAAATAGCACTAAACAAATAAAATAGAAAGTATTCATTATTAATCTAATTTTGCCTTGAATAAAGCATGAGAGTCTATCAGTTCATAATGTATATAGTTAATTAAGCAAACATAAGTTATATGAATCTATTAACTAAATACTAGAAAAGTAGGTTAATATAAGCTAAGACTAATGATTGCATCTATAGCTTATCAATGCAATTTTATAACTAAATAGTAAATTATAAAACTATAATAGATTCCTTTTTTATGAATAAAGGCTAGAATCTTTAAGATTATTTAAAATAGATGTAATCATTTTAGTCACATCAAGTTATTTTATCTGAAGTTACTCATACTTAGCTTAATAATTAAAATCAAAGGAAAGCTAAAGTAGAGGAATAGATTATCTACATGTAGTATATCAAAAAGAAATATTGTGAGATAGTGAAATAGAATTTAGTTATAGAGAAATTAAATCTTAATAATTAGATATTTAAAATTAAAAAATCAAAGGAAATCAATAATTAATCATCCTAATTTAAAAGGTATTTAATAGGACTATTACTAATAAAGTGTACTAACAGCAAAATTTATATAAACATAAAAGCAGACAAAATAACTACTAAGCGTTAATTCAAAATATAGAGAAACATAAGAAGCTTATCAAATACATAATAAATATATCATAACTAAATAAAAATTGCTTAAATAAATAAAAATTTAGAAATAAAGGATTTTAACACATCTAAATAAGTTAATAATTATAAGCAAGGTTATCTATAAATCCCTTAAATTTATAAGAGACTTAACTTAATAATAATTCTTAAATTTAACTAAAGTTTATTGTCTTTAATTTAAAGTTTGCTATACTTTTATTATAGACTTTTCTTAATATTTGCATATATTATTATTTAGAATTTTTGTCTAAGTAATATTAGAAATACACAATGGAAGAAATCAATTAATTGTAAGTTATAATAATAGGTAAAATACCAAGAAAAGAGGAATAAGTTCCTATTAGCTGAGAAATCTAATTAACAAATAATAAATTTCTAATTTTAAAATTGTTATTGTTGTATTCTATATAGAGGGATATAACTATGCTACGATAGAAATAAACTAATTAATTAATTTTTAATTTATGAAAATTATATAATCATAAGTTTATTTTTAGTTATATTATCTTAAGATAGAAGCAATAGCATAAGAGAAAAATTATAGTGAAATTAACCATAAAGAGATATTTTCAAAGTTAGCTGTATATATAAACTTAAGAACTATTTTAAGCAAAAATTATCTTTTTTATATAAAGATAAAGGATGCTATGAATTAGTAAGCCGGTTTAGCTCAGTCGGTAGAGCGCCAGCCTTTTAAGCTGGTGGTCAAGGGTTCAAGTCCCTTAGTCGGCGTTTTTTAAGTAATTGATTAATTGCTTTGCTTAAATTAAATTTATAGATTAAAATTCTGAAAAAAGTAAATTCATTAATAATTTTTAAAATATTAAGTTGTTATTTTAGTGGATTTTTACTCTTAAGAAAGTCTTTTAAGTACTCATACTATTTAAATAAACATACAAAATAAAGAAAATAAAAATCTTTTGAGTTTAGCTAATAAAAACATTTATATCTTCTCTCGATCAACTTATTCAGCTTAACATCTTTAATAAGCAATACTAAGTTTAAAGTTAAAGCAGAATTTGCTTTAGTACCATCCTATTTTTATTAATATATCTTAAGGTATTTAATGCATATATCTGAGTAATTGATAAAGATTTTGATATACTTGTTATTTTCATATCACTTAAATATTAATGTCTTTTCTTATTATTCTTCTTTATCACTTTAATTTTTCTAGTTCAAAAATGTTTTTTCTAGCTTTTAAAATAAAATGCTATGCGAAAGGTAAGGAGATAATAGATAAAAAGAAAAGCTTAGTTATATGATAATTTTATAGTATATAGTAGCTTTTAGTTTATGTTTATTGCTATTATTTAATTGCTCATTAAAAAGATGCTTAAAGTATTAATTATATAATCCTAAAATCATTATTTTATATAAGTTATTCTTATTTTGTTATGATCAACCTATAATCACTTATCTCTATCTAATTACTTTTTCAACTGTAAAATGCTCTATTTTCCTTTTATTTAAGTAATCAACTAAAGCTATTTTTAAAGTAACTAAATAATCTTCTTTAAAAAATAGTGTAAGATTATTAGTCCTTTTAGTGTAAAATAAATATAATAGTCTCTTATCCTTTACAATTATTTTATAAGTTATACAGTAATAAGATATATAACTATAAAACATTAAAGTTAAACTAAAGTTAAATTATTAGTAAAAATAATTGTTATACAGCTATTTAACTATTATACTTAGTACTTTACTTTTAAAGTACTTAATTAAGTTATTTGGTTGCTTATTAATTTAATTAGAAAGACATAAAGAATATGCTTAGTATAAATAAATAGATATTAATAGTTCTTTAGCTATAAATTAGACAATCAATTATTTCTCTTAGAGGTTCTGTATGCTTTTGTATAGCACTAAAGACACATATTTCTTGAAAACACTTCTTTCTCTGGATGACCACAAGTTGCTACTTTTTCTTATTTTATCTTTTTAGAATAACAGTCAGAACACATATTCTTAGCATAATGCTTCTTATTCTTGTGAGGACAATCTGTTATCTGCTTTACTTTCCTAATTTTAAAACTATTTGATTATTTAGGCTTTTCCTGCTTCTTAGTTTTCTATGCATTATTAATTAAACAGCTTAAGTTGAATTTCTCTAGTGGAAGTGGATTGAAAAGGGATTTATTTACGAGTGGAGGTAACTCTTTGCTCAGGGGCCAATCAATCTCAAAGGAGTTTCTCTACTAATTGCTTAGTAACGTAGGCATACCAACGAATATTAAAGCTTTCACCATTTACACGTGTTTTTATTAAATATAATTTAACTAGCCTTAAATACCTTAATTTCAATTATACTGTAAATACATTAAATTGCTCTCTTCATTCTTTATTTTAAAAAGAACATTCTTTATCTTTATTTTTATCTCTTGCAAGTATAATAAAATTATAATCCTAAAAAATTATTTATCTCAGATTAAGATTGCTTCATCAGATATATCTTAAAAAATTACCATATAGCTTAGGATCACTTGATAAAAGGAATAATTTAATAGTAAAAGTATTTATAGTAAAGACTTTTTATTATAACTGCATAATAATAATTTCTATAGAAAATCAATTTATACTTTAAACCAATCATACCATTAAAGATTATATTTAAATTTAGTTTATCAATTTACTCTAAACATATAAGAAATATCAAACCAACTTTTATTTGTTTTAAGCTTTAGTACACGTGTTTTCTCCTAAACATGAATCAGACATTTTTTTAAATATAAATAATCCTCTTTTAAAACTATATATAAGAACATGCTTAAAAATATCCTGTTTTCATACTTTCTTCTTTGATTCTCTGTCTACCTTGGTTTAACACTAAAGATTTTTTTTCTTGAAAAATGGTCTTCTCTAACTACAAGCATTTACTTTTTCTTCTTTTAATTTTCTGAAGTAAAAGACTGAACACATTCTCTCAGTTTAATGCTTTATTTGCTTGGGAGGATTTTCTGTTATTTACCCTACTCTCACTAGCTTGAAAATATTTTTCATTGACTATTTGATCTCATTCTTGTTGTATCCCTAGACTGTTTGATATTATTTTATAAGTTTGTTTATTTCAAGTTAAAGGATCTTAGGTGGTCTTATTTATGAGTAGAGATTTTTCTTAATAAGTAGTCAGTTACAATTATTTATGTTTAATGAATAAGAGTAGCATTGGTATAAAGATGAGGTTATATAGGTGTAATTATAAGTAATAATAAAAGATATAAGATATTAGAAGCAATAGTTGTATTAAATGATATATTAAGGTTATTTAAAATAAATTAATATAGGTTTAGTTATTAGCTAAGTAATAATAATGGTTAGATGGCTATTAGTCTACTATAATAATTAGATGATTATAAATAGAATAATTAATTTGAAGTTGTATTAATTGTGTGCTAGTTTAATGATAATCTATGAAGGTATAAATGTATTATTTGTTATACTAGCAATATATATAAAGCATATGTATTAGATATATATTTCTTTAGATTTAATAGAGTATTGTTTAATTTTAAATTTTCCTATTTCTATCTTAGCTAAGCGATTGAATTATAAAGAGTTCTTTTTGTATTTTATGATTAATTTCTTATATCTAATTTTATTGTTAGATTAAAAGTTTATATTCTTAGTATCTGTTCTTTAATTTTCTTAAAAATATAGAAACTATTTGGTAAGATAAAATAATTGCTTCAATAAGATGTGTAATTATAACTATGATCTATTTCTATATTTTGGTAAGAATTAAGTTTTATCTATCATTAAATTATCTGAAACTTATTGTTTTAACATTGATGGAAAAGGTAATTAAACTAGGATATAATAATAGAAGTAGAAATAGTTAGAAATAAAGTAGTAATATTTTAGGTAATTAACTAAAGTTATTAAGATATTATAATATTAATAATGCTGCTTATTTATTTAATACTTTAATTAAATAAATAAAGCTTCCTATATATTTATATATTAATATCTAAATATTTTTATTAAACTATGTTTATTTTACAATAAGTTACCTCTTTAAGTATTCTTAATTTATATTAATCATTCTTTTTTATTAAGTTAACCTATTATTTTTTATATTCATTTCCTCTTTCCTTACTATTATTAAATGTTCCTAGTTATATTTAAACTTTTATAAATATTTAGGTAAGCATGATATGTATTACTAGTAAATAAAAATGAATATAGTTTAAAGAATAATTAGTTATTAGATTACTATTTAACTAGAGATTACTATACTTTCTAAGAGTATTAAGAATATTAAGGTTAATTATTAAGATATAAATGCTTTTTAACTAAAGGTAAATAGTTTAATAACTTGCTTCTCTTATAAATAGCTGATAAATTAAAGCTTAGGGTATAAATGATATAAGTAATTATAATTAAGATAAATTAAAATTAATATAGATATTTTCCTTTTATATTATGAGTTATAGCTTTATCTTTTAATAAGTTGCTAGTAAATCTTAAATTAATAATCTAACTTTCTAATTTATTTATAGTTACTTCTATAACTATTTTAAAGTTCTTTATTAATTCAACTATTTAGAGCATAATCTACTTTATTAAATAAGCATCAAAGTAAACTTAAGGAAAGTTAAAAATCTAATTATTTTAATAACAATAAACTTAATAACCTACTAATAGAATTTATCTAGCTATACTATAATCTATGTATATTTATATCCTTTTTAACCTTTTTCTTATTTATTTAACTCCTCTCTCTTCCTTTCTTTATTTGCTTACTTATTATTAAGATAAATACTTAAAGGAATAATTGTCTATCTTATATTTTATAATATAAGCTAAATGTATTTTCATTATTGTAATAATCCTAGCTAGGTATTAATAAAAATTGCTTTATGCGATAGTTTGAATATTCTTAATAAATTTGCTTTAAAGAAGCAAAAATAAGATAGTGATTTTAGTATTATTAAGTTATAAATGATTCTAGTTTTAATGTAATTCTCATTAAGTTCTAACTGAACATAGAGTTAGAAATCTTAGATTTAAAATTAAATTATAAGTATGATTAATTTACTCTTTTATAAAAAGATCTTAGTTCATGTTTGATTTAATGTAATAAATTTATTTCTAATATATCCATTTACAACTTCATTCATTCTATGATATTTACTATCTTTTTAATATTTTGCCTGTAAATTTAAATTTTTCTAAATAATAAATTAAATACATTTTACATTAAAATAGTTTACTTTCTCTAAAAATAGAAATATACCATTAAATGTAAAATATAGCAAACTATTATAAGGGTTAGCACTAAGTAATTAAGAGATTTTAGAAGAGATAATTATAATTAAATATTTCTATAAATTAATAAAAATAATAATCATTAATTATTTAGCTATTATAATCAACCTTTAATTCTAATTATCTAAATCTATTTTAAACCTTACTATATTCACTTATTTCAGTCCAACTTAAAAGTTATTATTTAAGTCTTTTTTTAAGTAAACAACTATTTAAATATAATCAATTCTTTAATTATAATCAAGATATGCATCTTTTTTAGATGCTCTCTAAGCTTTTGTATAACACTAAAGGCACATATTCCTTGCAAAAACTGCTTTTCTGTTTGCTTTTATTATTTTGGAGTAGCAATCTTAGCACATATTCTTAGCATAATGTTTCTTATTTTTGTGAGGACAATTTGTATTAGTCTTTACTTTCCTTAGTTTAAAGCTTTTTGGATCCTCAGGCTTTTCCTCCTTTTAATTACTTATGAAATTATTTTTCTTAATTAAAATGTTTAAGTTGAACAGTTCTGATGGAAGGGTATTGAAGAGGGACTTATTAACAAGAGGAGGTAAATCTTTGCCTAAAGGCCAGTCAATCTCAAAGGATTTTTTCTTCTAGTCGTTTAATAATGAAGGCATGCCAACAAATATACAGGTTTTCACCATTTAGACGTGTTTTTATAAAATAAATACTTTAAAAGTCTTAAACAGGTAAATTTCTGTTTGGCTTAATTGAAATGAGTGTCTGTGATTAGCTTTAGTAAATTTAAACTAAATAGAAATGATCTAACCTTATAATTTAGTATAATTTATTAAAGTTTTAATGGCAGATTTAATGTAATTTAATAAATTTCTTGTCTAAAATTAGAGTTCCGAGTTTATATATCATCAATCGTGAGATTTATGTGCAATATCTGCTAAGTTCATCCTTTCTTTTCTCTTATTGTAAATAATTCTAATAAGCAAAGTACAACTTTCATATCTTATTCTGTTAATATTGATCTTTTGTCAAAAATAGCTCAAGCGTTAGTAAGCAAAATATTTAAAAAACTTGCTATGATTCTTCAGTTAAATTTATTTATTTTTAGTGCTTTTTGATTATTGATTTTTCTATTGATTTGCTTAACTTTTCAATTCTATGGTTAATTTTCATTTCCTTCTTGTTGCTAAGACATTAAGAAAGTCCTGTAAATATTTTGTCTATATCAGATTATTAATTATTTATTTGTTTATTAGTCTATTTAAATTTTTTTTCAATTCTTCTTTTAGGAATTTTAATAATTTATTAAGCTTTAAGTTATAGTTACAATCATCTTTTTTATGACTTCTTCATTTAACTACTTCAATTTGCTTACTTTAAACTTTTATAGATATAACCTAATTATATCCTAAAATCTTAGATTTCTTTAAATTGTAAAAATAATATTTAATTATTTCTCTTTTTATTTAAGCATGCTCCTATTTTAACTAAGATATTCACAAGATTAAGTGTCCCTTTTATTTATTATAAGTAGCTTTTTAAAGGTTATACTCTTTTATTTAGATAATTTTAATTTTTGTTTTCGATTTAGCTTCTAAGATTTCTATAGTAGGTATCAATTAACTTATTTCAATATTTGCATCATCATTTCTACGCTTTTATAACTCTTTTGTGACCAATAGCTTAAATTCTTTCTATCTTCATCTAGTTTAAACGTTTTTATTAACTTTATCTTTAACTAAGTTAATTAAACTCTACTTAGGAATAGAAAAGAAAATAGTAGAATTTATCTTAATCATAACTTTAGATAAATACTAAAGCTATAAAAGATTATTGTTCCAAGATCTATTATCATTAAACTATAATTAGGTGCTTATTTAAGAGGATTCTATTTCAATCAAATACTTTTTTTAATTGTTAACTAGCAGCTTTTACTTCTACTGAAGGAACTTAAATTTATCTCCTAATTACATAAGAGTTATCTATTTATTCAGCTAAAATACAAAAATCTTTATCTAAGTATTAATTTCCTAAAGTACTTTAAATTAGTGATTATCTACATTTCCTTTAAATTTTTTATCTGAAAGGGATATATTTTTTCCATTTAACAAATAAAGATAGAGATATTTAGTAAGATATTAGTATAAGTTTAATATACTAAATAAATTATAAATAGTAGGAAATAGATTGATAGCTAGCTGTTGCTTATGTAAATAGTATAAAGCTGATTACTATTATAATGTGTTAAGCTTAAATTTGATTTCTTCACGATTTAAGTATTTAGAAGATAATTATTTTACTAAATATTGTAAATTAATAGTCCTTTATAAAATATAGCTCTAACCCCTAATTATCTCTAATTCCTTAAGCTTTATTCTGATTTTTTTGTTAATAAAGACTGGAGATGATTGATAGTTTGATTACTACCTGATAATTATACTTTTAATAAGATCTTTAGATTTATTGTGCGAAGTATAAGTAATTAAGCTATTGAAATTAATAAATTAAGGAAAGATATTCTATAAGCATCTATTAGAAAATAATAGCATAATACATCCTTTTAAAGTATCTTATTTGAGTAAAAATGAAGTCTCAAATATAAATAATAATTCCACTCTATATTAAATAAACTCTATTCTTTTATAAGCTTTCTACTTTACTAAGGAAATAATAAGTATCTTTCTTAATCTATCTAAGACAAATGAAGCTAATTTAAGTTAATATTAAAGATAACTTTTTATTTAGATTTATTTTAAGAAATGCTTAATAAACATTTAAATATTATAAATAGCTGAAGAAAAAGCTTATTATCTATTAATTTAAGAGAAATACATTAGTAAGTTAGAATTTTATTTAATATACATACAGGGTTTTAAAGAAAAAGGTAGCATATTATAGAAAAATAATTAGATAAATAAGCTAAAACCTAAAATAAACTAATTTTGATCAGACTTGTATACAATTTTTAAGATATTGCTTCTCATTAATTCTTTAATTTCCTTTTACTATTTATTTCCACTTAATCTTATTTAAGCAAAAATATATTAAAAATTACCTTTTGAAAATAAAATAAACTAAAACTGAATGATATTAAATTTTAGGTTTACGACTTTTAGGTTAATAACTTTTAGAATTGAAGATAATTTTAGGAAATTAATAAAAAAGGCTAAATAAGAGAAATTTTTCTACTATAAATGTTTATAAATTTATTAATTATTATTTTTATCTTCTTTAACTTTTATTTATTCTTATAATTTTAAAATTAATAATAATAAAGTCATTTCTTGCTAGATAATATAATATACAAGTAACTTAATGATTTAACTAAGTATGCCTAACAAGCTTATGCTTTACTTATATTTTAATAATTATTCTTAATATACACTACAATTTCAATGATATTCTAATAATTTTGCTTATTCTCTCTTGCATTAATAATAGAAATATTATCTTTAGTATAACTTATATAAATAGTTATCTAATACTTAAAAATTAGAAAGATTTAATAATCTTTTCTAAAGATCTAATCATGTTAGTAGCCTAATTAAAATTTTTAAAACTTTAGTCACTAAAAAATAATTTAATTAAGATAAATTAATTAAACAAATATATAGCAATAGCTACAAATATTCATCAATATCTTCCAAACTTCAGAGATTCTTATTTTATAAATTTACAAATATTTATTAACTTTACTATGAAAATGCATATCATTTAATAAATGTTTAGCTATAATCAACACATAATTCTCTCTTTCTTTGATGCTCTATATGCCTTCGTATAACATGAAAGGCACATATTCTTTGCAAATACTTCTCTCTCTGTATGACCACAAGTTGCTATTTTGTTTTACTTTATCTTTCTGGAGTAGCAGTCAGAACACATATTCTTAGCATAATGCTTCTTATTCTTGTGAGGACAATCTGTTATCTTCTTTACTTTCCTTACTTTAAAACGTTTCTCTGTCTTTTCCTGCTTCTAACTCTCTTTACAAATACCTTTATTACTTAAATCATTTAACATTAAAATTTCTTATGGAAGCGGATTGAAGAACGATTTATTAACGAGAGGAGGTAACTCTTTACACAAAGGCCAATCGATCTCAAAGGAGTTTCGCTACTAATCTCCTAGTAACGTAGGCATACCAACGAATATTGAAGTTTTCACCATTTACACGTGTAATTATAAATTTATTGTTGAAGAGGTTTAAATAGCTTAGTTATATTTAACTTTAATTAATAGAAAGTTTGATTGAATATTATAATTAAATAGAAAAAGTCTTGTTAATTCTAACTCTTCTAAGAATAAATGAATTTGTGAATTTAAAGTTTATCTTATTTATTTTGCTTTATTTATCATACTAAATTTGTTTAAGACTTTATATTTTTTCTTGAATCATTGAATAAAACTCTACATTTGAATTTTATAATATACCAATAATTTATTCCCATCTTAAGTTTTGTTAAATAAAGATTAATAACTCTTAGAGTAAATGTATATTTTTAATTCCTAAATAATGAATCTTCTATTATAAAGATACTAATAGACATGTTTTATTATAAATAAGCCTCTTAAAAGATAAAGTTTATTTTATTATTTGTAATATTACAATACGTGTTATCACTGTATTTTAGAGTAACTTATTAGACTTTAATATGTTTAATAGTCTAAATTAAGTTATTAGATTGTTTTTAAATTAAGTTATATAATCCTTAATATTTCATTAGCTAACTTTTATTAAGCACATAGAAACATTTTTCATTAATAAAATTCTGTTTCTGAAGACCAAAACCTGCTACTATTTTTCTTTTATTTTTGGATAATTATTAAGATTATATGCATATCACAATATAACTTATTCTTGTGAGTAAAATTTGCTATTTCTATTGATCTTCTTGGTTTAAAAAGCTTGCTTATTCAGTATTTGATAAATTTCTTACCGAATTTCAGATTAATTGCTAATATTTTCAAAATTAAAATCTTCTTAAAATGAAGATCTAAGATGCTCTAATTAAGGAGCGGAGTTTTCTCTTTGAAAATGGTCTATTTATAATAGTTTAATTTGAAGTTGGTATAAAGATGAGACTAATATAATATAAGGGTGTATTAATAATAAATATATAAGTATTTAAGAAATAAATAGTAGTGCTTACATTTAATTTGATATTAAAGTTAGTTTAATTTAATTAAATATATCTCTTATATAACTTAAATTTCTAGCTTAATTTATTGGATTTAACTATTACATTTACCTCAATTATAAACTTATTTTGCTTTATAATTTCTAAGATTAAGCTAACATTAAAATGCTTAATTAACTATTTTTATTTCTTTTGTTTATTTAACTTTTGTTGTACTAGCTTTCTTAAATAGTTATGTTTACTTATTAATGTACTGTAATATTCATAATAGCTTTTAGAGATTTAAATTTATCTTAATTTAATATTAATATAACCTATGATGCATACATAGTCTATTCTATAAAGATTTATAATTTATAAAAGCTAAATTTTACATTTATAATATCTACCTTATTTATAAGGAAGGTTTAAAATTAAGTGTAAATAGATATAATCATTAGCAGAATAAAATTTATAATAAAAACGTAAACATTTTAATTAGCTAGACAATCTTAATCAGCTAAATAAATTTTTATAGATTTTCTATTTTTTGCTAATGCTTTACTTGTAAGAACAAAAATAAAGAAAGTAGTTTAAGAGTGATATATCTTTGATAATATAATTAGTGTTAGATTTATCTTTCTAGTTAAATATATTATAATCTATTATATATTTAATCTAAAGTTGTAATATACTTAATAAACTTAGATGTATTTAGGTAATAAAATTAAAGCATTCATTTAAATTATTGTTCTAATAACTTATTTTATCTTTCTTTGGCTTAAAGTTTTTCTAAGAATATTTATGTTAATTTATAGATAATTTCTATTATACAAGTAAAATAAAAGGTATCATTAATCAATAATTTGTATTAGTACAAATTTGCTAATTTAGCTTCTTCTTTTATATAAAAGTATAGATAGAAATAAATAACTAGCAAATAAATTCTTAATTATTTAGTTTTAAAGGCATAATAAACATACTAGTTAGATGTGTATATAAAGGTTTATCAGTCTTAAATTATATATTATAGCTATTATATTTCATTATAAGTTTAATTAAATACTTATAAAGAGACATATGAGTTATGTCAAATATATCAAGGATATTTAGAGTAAACTTAAGTATTTTATCAGTAATAGAAAGAAATTTAATTCAATCTAAATGAAACTTTATCTAATTCAAATTACTCTAATACGAAATTCTTAAATGCCAATTAAAATAAACCTTATTAATTAAGATACCTCTAGAATGAGCATCTCATTAACAAATAGATCAAATATTTAATCAAATTATCTAAGAAAAGGATGATCATTATAAGTTGCATTGACACCAAAGTTAACTAAAATCTTAAAAATAGAGAAAGTAGCCAATAAGCATAAATTAAAAAAGGGATAAGTATAAACCAATTATCAAATTAGATAAATATTTCTTAAAATATTTACAAATTCTCAGCAAAATCAATCTAAACCAATAAAAAACCAAACTTACTTATCTAAAAATTCTATATAGATTTACTTTGTCTTTAGAATTAAAAATTCTACCTTAAATTTAAAATCTTCAAGCACAGATAAAGAAGCATTTCTGAATAAATTTCAATAAAATAGTAAGAAAATAATTAAAGGATTTCATGATATAATGTAAAAAAATACCAACAAAATAGTAGACAAATCATTAAAATTGTTTAAATAAGTAAGCAAATATGATAAAGGATTGAGATGCAAATGATATAGTCCATATGATAAACTGCAGGATTCAAATAATAGAGAAGTTATTAGTTTTATTAAATAAAAAATATTTGAAGAGCAAGTTCCAGTTAGCTTACAACTTCATTAAGCAAAAAGAATATTAATATAATAAATGCAAACACTGTAAAACTTATTATTAGATTATGCTGTTAATCATATATAATTATCCTAAGATACAAAACTACATTAATAGTATCATATTTTTAAAGCATTCAAATAGATTAATTATAATAGACATTTGTATAAGTCCATTAATTGGTCTCTAATACCCTATTCATTTACATTCAAATACATTTAAAAGGCATTACAACATCATAAAGCACTCCAAATTAATAGCATCGGCAATTTCATCTTCAATCATGTAAAATCAAGAAAATAGAAGTTAGTAACAGTAATTAATTTACTAAAAAGTAGAAAAATTCTATAAAAAAGGAAATGAAAAGCAAGTGTATAATAAATAAAATTTAAATGATAAAATTCTTAAGAAGCTGTAATTTTTACAAAATTGTATAAAATCCTATATTTTTTATTTTAATATACCAACCTCAAGTTATTTTTAAAGTAACTAAATTATCTTCTTTTAATTAAGTGTGCATCAATTATAAATCCTCCAATGTAAAGTTCTATTTTACTCTCTTAAAAAAATTTATAAGCTTAAAGAAGGAATTTCAGTAAAAGAGATAATTAAAAAGTATTTAAGTTAAATTATTAGTAAAAATAATAGTTATACAGCTATTTAACTATTATACTCAGTACTTTACTTTTAAAGTACTTTTTTAAGTTATTAGGTTGCTTATTATTTGATTTAAAAACATTAAGTCTAAGCTTAGTATAAATAAATTTAATAATTATTTAGCTATAATCAAAACATGCATCTCTCTTTCTTAGATGCTCTGTATGCTTTTGTATAGCACTAAAGACACATATTTCTTGAAAACACTTCTTTCTCTGGATGACCACAAGTTGCTATTTTGCTTTTTTTTAGCATTTTGGAGTAACAGTCAGAACACATATTCTTAGCATAATGCTTCTTATTCTTGTGAGGGCAATCTGTTATCTGCTTTACTTTCCTAAGTTTAAAGTTGCTTGACTTGGCAGATTCTTCCTGCTTCTTATTTTCTACACATTACTTAATTAAGAAGCTTAAGTTGAATTTCTCTAGTGGAAGTGGATTGAAAAGGGATTTATTTACGAGTGGAGGTAACTCTTTGCTCAGGGACCAGTCAATCTCAAAGGAGTTTCTCTACTAATTGCTTAGTAACGTAGGCATACCAACGAATATTAAAGCTTTCACCATTTACACGTGTTTTTATTAAATATAATTTAACTAGCCTTAAATACCTTAATTTCAATTATACTGTAAATACATTAAATTGTTCACTTCATTCTTTATTTTAAAAAGAACATTCTTTATCTTTATTTTTATCTCTTGCAAGTATAATAAAATTATAATTCTAAAAAATTATTTATCTCAGATAAAGATTGCTTCATCAGATATATCTTAAAAAAATTACCATATAGCTTATGATCTACTTGACTAAAAGAATAATTTAATAGTAAAAGTATTTATAATAAAGACTATTTATTATAACTGCATAATAATAATTTCTATAGAAAATCAATTTATACTTTAAACCAATCATACCATTAAAGATTATATTTAAATTAGTTTATCAATTTACTCTAAACATATAAGAAATATCAAACCAACTTTTATTTGTTTTAAGCTTTAGTACACGTGTTTTCTCCTAAATATGAATCAAACATTTGTTTAAATATAAATAATCCTCTCTTAAAACTATATATAAGAACATGCTTAAAAATATCCTATTTTCATACTTTCTTCTTTGATTCTCTGTCTACCTTGGTTTAACACTAAAGATTTTTTTTTCTTGCAAAATTGTCTTCTCTAACTACAAGCATTTACTTTTTCTTCTTTTAATTTTCTGAAGTAAAAGGTTGAACACATTCTCTCAGTTTAACGCTTCTTTTTCTTGGAGGATTTTCTGTTATTTACCCTACTCTCACTAGCTTGAAAATATTTTTCATTGACTATTTGATCTCATTCTTGTTGTATCCCTAGACTGTTTGATATTATTTTATAAGTTAATTTATTTCAAGTTAAAGGATCTTAGGTGGTCTTATTTATGAGTAGAGATTTTTCTTAATAAGTAGTCAGTTACAATTATTTATGTTTAATGAATAAGAGTAGCATTGGTATAAAGATGAGGTTATATGCATAGCACGTGTAATTATAAGTAATAATAAAAGATAAAATAGAGATATTAGAAGCAATACTTATATTAAATGATATATTAAGGTTATTTAAAATAAATTAATATAGGTTTAGTTAATAGCTAAGTAATAATAATGGTTAGATGGTTATTAGTCTACTATAATAATTAGATGATTATAGATATAATAATTAATTTGATGTTTGTATTTTAGAGTATTAATCTAGTAACTTATAAAAGATATTACTACAATTTATAAATATTTATTAAATAAATGTATTAGTTCTAATATTAACTAGCTTATAATATTTATAAATCAAATATCATCTTTCTCTGTTTAATATTTTTAAGAAGAATAGGATGTTTCTTCGTATATAAAATAGACTGTTTATTATAAATAATTGAGCATATTAGGTAGAACTCAAGTAATTTAACTAAAAGTTAAAGAGTTTAAAGATGTAGATTCTATACTTAAAATAACTTAAATAAATATACTGTAACTATTATAATAATTAAAGCATTTGATTATTCTTTTTAAATTTAGTTTTTATAATTATCTAGATAAGCATAAAATGAGTAAGTTTATAATAACAGATATAGAAATTAAAAATCTTAAAGTTAAGAAATTAAATCTAAATAATTTATATAAAATAGATTATTAACCTTTAGAGATCTTTTATAAAATAAAATCTTTTAGTTTTATTAATTTATTTAATAATTATAAATTCTAGATTTAAAGTATAGCAATCTATTTAAAAGATTCATATTATAATAATCTCATTCAATTATTTATAGTAAATATTAGCTAGCTAATTAAAAATAGTTTATTTAAAAATTATTCTAAATATAAATTAATTGAGTAAAATAAATAACTAAAATAATCAAAACTTATTAAAAGTTTAACTATTTATAAACACAATAAATATTCTAATATTTATATGTTTATCCTTATTATTAATCTACATTAACTAATATAACTAAAGAATTCCCTTAATCAACTAAAAAATTACGCATCAACTTAATTTAAATTGTATCTATTTTTTATTTTAATTCTTTATAATTTTAATAAAAATAGTTAAATTATTAAATTAAATATAATTGAATAAACAAATAATATAAATTAGATTTAAAATAATATTTAACAAAGTAGTTAGTTTATTTATATTAATATAAAATTATTTTTTATATCTTTTAATTATATAATTAAATATAAACTTTAATAAAGATAATAATTATATTATTTCCTAATTATTTAAGTTAATAATTTTTAATTATTTTAGTTATACTTCTAAATATATTTTAAAGTATAATTCTTGTTATTTTAATTATTCTTCTCAAATTATTTAAGTAGATTATCTCTAATATATTATTTTTATAAAGATTCTACATTAAATTTTATATTTGCAAAGGTATTTTAAAAGAGATTCTTCATTAAATGCTTTTGATTTAAATATTTATATTCGAGTATTCCATTTAATTTGTATATATAAGTGTAAGTAATATTAACTAGAATCTTGGTTTGTTATATACTTAAAGTAAATATTTATTATTTAATCTTTTAATTTTATATGAAATATTAAACTATTCACTATAAATGATTAAATGTAAGCTAAATTATCTTTATTATAATATGAAATAAAACTATTGCACTTTAATTAATTTTTAGTTAAGTCATTTAAATTAATTTATCTCTTTAAGAAAGAGAAATTTTTAATTTAAACTAAAGTGAATTCTAGTAAACTTTAATTAAATAAAAATAGCTGTAAGATTTATTTAAGGTCTATTTATTTGCAATATCACTATTAAAAGGTTTAATGATATATTATGTAATATAATAAAATCCTGCTTAGATTTATAATTTCATGTTTCTCCTTGTTCCTTATTTTATAAATTATATGGAATGCTTCTTTAGTTATTTTTTTCATGTTTCAATTATTTTAATAAATAAATTCATCTTTCATTTCTTATTCTATTACCATTGGAAATTACTCCAGAAATAGTAACTTCAGGTATTTATAAAAAAGGAATCAATTACCAATTTCTTAATTTTAATTTGCTTTTTACAAGCATTCGACTGAGGCTTGTATTGCAAATTGAAAAAGTTTAATTTAATTTCCAGTTACACAAAAGTTAAATAAAAGGGATAAAGAAGAGTATTATTATCCCTTATTAATTTTATATCTCTATTAATTATTATATTTGCTTCTTTAATTTTTATTTCTTCTTATACTTTTAAACTAAAGTTATTAAAGTTATTCTCTGTAGCTTATATAGTATACTAGTAATTTTATTATTTAACCAGAGTATTCTTTATCTCTATTATTTCAATTATATTTTTACTTATATAGCATGCAACAATTATAGCTGTTTAGACAAAAAATTACTTATTTACTTTTAAAATAATAGTAGATTTTTTGCCTTTGATATCAAATTATTTTAATTCTTCAGTATACTTAAAAACAAAATAATATAATCTTTTCTAAAGATAAAATCAACCTTGTAGTAAAGGTATAATTAAAAATTATCTTTATCTTAAAAAATAGTTTAGTTTACATAATCTATTAAGCAAGCATTTAACAATAATTATTAAACCTTCTATCTTAATAATTTCTACTATTCTATTAATAGCTTTAAGATTTAGTAGATTCTTATTTTTAGAAAACTTTAAAATTCACAATTAATGCTGCTAAGAAAATACATTAAATAAATCTTTATTTATAATCAAGACATATTTTTCTCTTTCTTAGACTCTCTATATGCTTTTGTGTAACATTAAAGACACATATTTCTTGAAAACACTTCTTTCTCCGGATGACCACAAGTTGTTATTTTGTTTTACTTTATCTTTCTGGAGTAGCAGTCAGAACACATATTCTTAGCATAATGCTTCTTATTCTTGTGAGGACAATCTGTTATCTTCTTTACTTTCCTAACCTTAAAACATTTTTCAGTTTTTATCAGCTTCAAACTCTCTTTGCACATGTTTTTATTACTTAAATCATTTAAATTGAAAGACTCGAGCAGAAGAAGATTGAAGGCGGACTTTTTAATGAGAGAAGGTAACTCTTTGCAAAAAGGCCAGTCAATCTGAAAGGAGTTTCTCTACTGATTACTTAGTAACGTAGGCATACCAAGAAATATTAAAGTTTTTACCATTTACACGTGTTATTATTAAATTAATTCCTTAAAGGTTTAAATAGCTAGACTTCTATTTAACTTTAACTAGTTGAATGAATGATTGAATATTAAAATTAAATAGATTAAGACTTTATTATTATTGCTAACTCTAGGAAGTATAAATGCTTTGATAACTATTAAGCCTTTCTTATTTAAAATTATAAACTTTATTATATTAAATTTGCTTATCTTTTAGCTATATTTTTCTAGTTAAATCATGGATCAAGCTTCTTACTTTATAAGTTTAGTCATACTAATAAATAAGTTACTAGGTTTGATCTCTTAATAGAATGCTTTTGCTAACTTAATTAGGAATTAATAGCTCTTTTAATAAATTTATACTTTAAACTCTTAAATAATAAATCTTCTAATATTATTAAATTACTAATAGCATTAGAATACTTTAGTATTAAATATCCTATATATAGATAAAACTTATTTATCATTCTTAAGATTATAGCACATATAAATACTGTAATTAAGAATAAATTCTTATACTTTATTATGAATAGTGCTCTATAATCTATTTTATTACTAAATACTTTTAAATGCATTCAATCTAAAATCCTCATATTTATTCTTTAAATCTCTTTATGTTTTATAACACTATAGGTATATATTCTTTGAAAAATTGGCATCTCAAGATGGTTATTGATACTTTGCTATATTTATTTTTGGACTAATTATCCTATCACTCATTATTAGCTCAACTACTTTCATTTTTGTTAGGACTATCCTTTATTTTCGTTACTCTACTCAGTTTGAAAGTTTTATATTTTACTAATAATTAAATACATTTCTTACAGTATCCATAGATTCCTTATATTATTTTATAAATTAAATACCTAAAAGTTAAAGGATCTTAGATGGTCTTATTTATGAGTAGAGATTTTTCTTAATAAGTAGTCAGTTAGTATTTAATTATTTATGTTTAATGAATAAGAGTAGCATTGGTATAAAGATGAGGTTATATGCATAACACGTGTAATTATAAGTACCTTTATATTTACCTTTGGTATTAATATTATAATTTTATTTTTACAAGCTTACTTTCTTTATTAAGTATCAAAGGAGATTAATATTTTTCATCCAATAAATCTAATTTTCCTTGGTAAGTTACTGTAGCTTACTTTATCTTACTAAGTTATTTGATTTGAAATTAATGATATGAACTTTAAATATTTAGTTTTATTTATATTTTTATAAATTAAAGTATATTACTTATTTTTATTTATAATCTATTTACTTATACTCTTTCTACATTTATATAATTTAAGTTTCAATTTTAAAATATTTCTTTAAATATTCTAATAATTTACTTTAGAAAGGATTGATGGAATATGCTTGCTTTATTCATTTTTTAGAGATTTTATTTTTTTTAATAAAGTTATGACTATTAATTGTTAACTATTATATTAATTAATTTCTTATAGCGTAAAATTAAATACTTTTAAAACTTAGAATTGATAAAATAAACTTAATTTTAAATAAAAAATTGTATAATAAAGAATGATGGTAAAAGTATAAAGAAGAAGCAAAATAAACCATTTAGCTAATAAAGTTTAATTTTAAATATTGTTAGCCTTAATAAAGCAAATTATAAATAGACTAAAACTTTAAAAGCTTTATAATTAAATTTATAAATAGAAATTATAATTTAAAAGTAGATCTCCTTTATATTTATTTTAACTAATTTATATCCTTTAACTAACAAAGCTTAAAATTCTTAATATGTATGTAAATTATTAGCTTATTCATGCTTCCTTATTTCTAAAGTTAAAAGGTATAAATTAATGTTTATTCAATTGTTTGATAGGTTATAATAGAGACTCATATATATTAAGATAGATGATTATATCTTTATCTTTAATAAATAGTAAAAGCTTTAATTAATAAATCTAGTACATTTCTTAATTAGTTTCAGTAAAAACTTACTCAAGAACCACATTTCATCTGGTAAATAAACAATAAAAATAATAAAATTATGAAATTGAACACAATTCTATGAAATAATTAATTTTTGCTTCAAGCAAATTAAAATTTAAGTATTTCCAAGAAGATATATTTATCATAATAAATTTTTCGTAAAGTATTAAGTTAATTTTAAGATATTTTAATATTAATAAAATTTAATAGAAATACTTTTACTAATAAAAAAGAAATTTAAACAAAAAACTAAAAGATTCTAAAAAAGAGAATAAACTAAATTTTAAGCTATTTTAATATTTTATCTATGATTTAGCGTTAAATGAAAACAGTAAAAATAAGAAAGAAAATAAAATCTTTTACAAGCAAAATTAAAAAGAAGAGGAAATATAATAAAATTAAAAATAAAAGGATTAAAATAATTAAAAATAGAATTATTAAGAAATGTATTTCTAACTTTGGTTATATTATAAAATTAGATATGAATAAAGAGAATATTTGCTTTTAAGATGTTAATTGTAGAATAAAGTTGATATTTATATTCTTAATTAAATTATAAAGTGATATCTCAATTATACTAAAAAATATATTAAAAATATTTATTTAGATAGAACAATTTCTATGAAGTTGATAAATAATTTAGTATAATATTTGTTTATAACCATTTTATATGATTATTATAAGTATATAGCTTCATTTTTTATTTATGAGATTAAATACTTAAAGCAAGTTGAGATAGTCTAAAAAATTTAATGTAAATTAAAAAATCAAATAAATTGGTAGTTATTAAAAATAAATAAAATTCTAAAATTTAATTGCTAAATAATTATAAAGTTATAAAATTTTTAATTTAACTACCAAAATTTTCTTATTTTTATTCTAATTTTCATCCCCTTTTTTCTAATATCTCAATTTTGACTTTTTGTAGTGTTATATTTTAAAAGATTTTTGCTGAATTTGATTTTTATAAATAAAATAAACTAAAAATATATTAAGAGTCAATTTAATTTCTAAAATACCCAGCAAGTTTATTTATTAATAAAGCATGAATTATAAATATTTAAATAAAACAATAAATAAATTTTATAGTGTTTTTATTTAAAATTAAAAACAATACCAAATAGCTTAATTTATAAAATCTTAAAGTTTTTTAAATGAAACATATTAAAGATTAATAATAAATGTATTTTAATTTAATTTAACATTTATAAATAATAATCAAATTTATATATTTCATTTTTAATAGTGATTTCTTCAAATAAAGTCTTAATTTTTATTATTTTATATCTTAGCTTAAGCATTTTATTTTTAAACTATCTTTATAATTTTTATTTGATTAAATTAGAATTTAATTATTTTAAATTAGTTTATTTAATCTATTATATAAATATCTCTAATATTTAAATAATTATAGTTATAGATAAAAATAAATTGTACTAAGTTAATTAATATTTTAAATTAATTATAACTAGATGTATTAGATTAAAATATGCCAATATTATATAAATAGAACTAAAATAATAAATTAAATTATCTAATTAGATATTTAGTTTGTCTCTTTTTCAATTATCTAAAATATAATACATCACTACATTTTTTTAATTATTTATAGTCTATTTAGTTAAAAGCACTCATTTCTTTTTTCCCTTATTATTATTAATTTAGTAAAGCTAAGCTATTTCATTTTCTATTTATAAAACTTTAAAATTATTTAGTTTTTCATTTTTACCCAAAACCCAAATGTAATAAATTCTTATTTAACTAAAGATTTATTATTTAAAAAGCTAAACATTTCTTAATAAAAATAAATCTAAATTGTATATTTTGTAACTTAAGATGCTTATATTTAATAGTAAACAGCTATAGAATAAATAAATATCAAGTTCTTAACTTGTCAATCATTAATAGGTTATTGTAGCAAATGTTTAATTTACTTAGACAATAAAAAATTAATTAAATTTCTTAAAATTTATTTTATAACTTGTAATTTAAAAATAAATATATGTAATATACCTACTCTATCTACTATCTATTTCAACTGCCAAACGCTATATATTTTTATTTTCATATATTCCCAAAGCTCTTTTTAAAAATTAAGCAGACTTCTTTTAATAATTGTGCATCATTTATAAATCCTCCAATCTAAAGTTTCTATTTTACTCTTATTATAAAAACATTATAAGCTTAAAGGAGGAATTTCGATAAAAGAGATAATTAAAAAGCATTTAAGTTAAATTATTAGTTAAAATAATAGTTATACAGCTATTTAACTATTATACTTAGTACTTTACTTTTAAAGTACTTTATTAAGTTATTAGGTTGCTTATTATTTGATTTAAAAACTTTAAGTCTATGCTTAGTAAAAACAAATTTAATAATTATTTAGCTATAATCAAAACATGCATCTCTCTTTCTTAGATGCTCTGTATGCTTTTGTGTAGCACTATAGACACATATTTCTTGAAAACACTTCTTTCTCTGGATGACCACAAGTTGTTATTTTGCTTTTTTTTAGCATTTTGGAGTAACAGTCAGAACAAATATTCTTAGCATAATGCTTCTTATTCTTGTGAGGACAATCTGTTATCTGCTTTACTTTCCTAATTTTAAAACCATTTGATTTGGCAGATTCTTCCGGCTTCTTATTTTCTACACATTACTTAATTAAGCAGCTTAAGTTGAATTTCTCTAGTGGAAGTGGATTGAAAAGTGATTTATTTACGAGTGGAGGTAACTCTTTGCTCAGGGGCCAGTCAATCTCAAAGGAGTTTCTCTACTAATTGCTTAGTAACGTAGGCATACCAACGAATATTAAAGCTTTCACCATTTACACGTGTTTTTATTAAATATAATTTAACTAGCCTTAAATACCTTAATTTCAATATACTGTAAATACATTAAATTGCTCTCTTCATTCTTTATTTTAAAAAGAACATTCTTTATCTTTATTTTTATCTCTTGCAAGTATAATAAAATTATAATTCTAAAAAATTATTTATCTTAAAGTAAAGATTATCACATCAGATGTATTTTAAAAAAAATTACCATATAGCTTATGAACTACTTGATAAAAGGTATAATTTAATAGTAAAAAGTATTTATTATAAAGACTCTTTATTATAACTGCATAATAATAATTTCTATAGAAAATTAATTTATACTTTAAACCAATCATACCATTAAGATTATATTTAAATTTAGTTTATCAATTTACTCTAAACATATAAGAAATATCAAATCAACTTTTATTTGTTTTAGGCTTTAGTACACGTGTTTTTTCTTAAATATGAAGCAAACATTTATTTAAATATAAATGATCCTCTTTTAAAACTATTCTAAAGAACATGCTTAAAAATATCCTGTTTTCATACTTTCTTCTTTGATTCTCTGTCTACCTTGGTTTAACACTAAAGATTTTTTTTTCTTGCAAAATTTTCTTATCTAACTACAAGCATTTACTTTTTCTTCTTTTAATTTTCTGAAGTAAAAGACTGAACACATTCTCTCAGTTTAATGCTTTATTTTCTTGGGAGGATTTTCTGTTATTTCCCCTACTTTCCCTAGTTTGAAAATATTTTCTCATAACCTATTTTATCTTATTATTACTCTATTCTTAGACTATTTTATATTATTTTATAAGTCAATTTATTCAAAAGTTAAAGGATCTTAGGTTCTCATATTTATGAGTAGCGATTTTTCTTAATAAGTGGTCAGTTACTATTTAATTATTTATGTTTAATTAATTAAGAGTAGCATTGCTATAAAGATGAGGTTATATACATACATACGTGTAAATATAAATAATAATAAAAGATAAAATAGAGATATTAGAAGCAATACTTATATTAAATGATATATTAAGGTTATTTAAAATAAATTAATATAGGTTTAGTTAATAGCTAACTAATAATAATGGTTAGATGGTTATTAGTCTACTATAATAATTAGATGATTATAAATAGAATAATTAATCTGATGTTTGTATTTTAGAGTATCAATCTAATAACTTATAAAAGATATTACTACAATTTATAAATATTTATTAAATAAATGTATTAGTTCTAATATTAACTAGCTTATAATATTTATAAATCAAATATCATCTTTCTCTGTTTAATATTTTTAAGAAGAATAGGATGTTTCTTCGTATATAAAATACACTGTTTATTATAAATAATTGAGCATATTAGGTAGAACTATAGTAATTTAACTAAAAGTTAAAGAGTTTAAAGATGTAGATTCTATTAGGTAGGTAATTAAAAATAGTTGATTTGTCTTAGTAAATTTAGAAAAGTAAAATGAAATATAAATTTAAATTGTATCTACTTTTTATTTTAGATATATAAAATAGAAAAGCTTTACATTAAATTTTATATTACATACTAATTTTAAAGTAGATTTTACAATAAAATGTTGCTAATAAAGCTTTTTATATCTAAGGGATTTCTATTGAATATTTGTAAGTAAATTTGAGTAAAAGTTAGATAGGATCTTGATTTATAATATGAGCAAAGTAATTATTTATTATTTTATCTTTTTTATAATTTTATATGAAAGATATATAATTAATTATGAATAAATGTAATACAATTATAGAAGAAGTTATTTACTAATTCTATAAATTTTAAAAGATAAATCAAAAGAAAAATATTATAAAGAGCTAAATAAAAGGCTATAAATTTAAAATAAACTACCTGTAATAATTAAAATATGAACAATCATCATGTAAGTATCTTTAAGATAGAAATATTCTTAAATAAAAAGAGAAATAATAAAAAACTTGTATAGCTCACAAAAATCTAGATAAGTAATTTAAACTTAGGATATGAAATTTAAAGTAAGATGCTATGAAATAGTTTAAAATTAAAAAATCATATGACAAAATGATTTATTTATTTAATTTTAAACTAAATAAAATTATAAGCATTCATAAAAATAGTGCTGCAAGCAATATTAATTTCATTAAACTAATAAATATAAACATTAATTAATTATTGTAGATAAAATACTTAGGCTATTTCATGATTTTCTAAGCAATATCATAAGCAGAATATTTAATGATTGGAAAGTATAGGTAACGCAAGAAAAAGATTACAATGCTAAAAAGAAGAGAAATATAAATGAAGAATAAAAATAAATTTTTAAAAGATGCTTTACTTGTTAAATTTTCTGATTTTGGAATATTTTCTATCAAAACTAAGTGTATGGAAAAAAGAAATTAAAGTCATTTTTATTTATTAAAATCATTTCAGCAAGAGAAAGTAGGGAATATAAGAAACATTCCACAAAATTTATAAATCAAGTAGCAAGGAGAAATGAGACTATGAATCTAAGCATGATTTTTATTAAATTATATTAAATCTATCTTTAAAACTTTTTATAGTGGTATTACAAATAAATAGAATTTAAATAAAATTTACAGCTATTTTAATTTTAGGGAATCTAAGTTATATTTATAGTTCACTTTAGATAAAATTTTTAAATTTCTCTTTCTTAAAGAAATAAATTAATTTGAGTGACTTAGCTAAAAATAAATTAAAGCATAGATATTTTATTTCATTATAAAATAAAGCTAATTTAACACTCCTTTATTTAATAATAATTTTAAATTAACTATTTAATCATATAATTGATAACCTACATAGTTAATATCATTTGCATCTTGTTCCTTTGCAATATTCTCTAAATTTTTATTATTTAAACAATTCCTTTATGATATGTAAAACACTTAATTTATAGCCTCTTTCATTATATAGAGTAGAAATTCATTTATTATTTTATAATTTTATTGAAAATTATTTAGATATATTTCTTAATCTTCATGAAACTTTTAACTTACTTGTTTAGCTTTAGTTTTTCATATTAACTCATTCTGAGTAAAAATTTTGTAAGAATTTCTTTAAATTTTATGCTTTCTAAACATATTTTCATCTCTATTTTAATTTTTTCTTTCTACTAAAAATATTAAATAAGTAAAGTTTATTCTAATCTCCTTTATTTTATCATATTGCTTATTCATATGTATCTTTATTTAGTTATAAGTATTTTATTAACTCTATAAGGAGATATAATAACTATTACATATATTTTAGAACTTAAAACCATTTTAAAAGCACCCAACTAGTTTATTTATTGCATACTATATCAATAAATAATCAGTTATATATTTAATAAGTTATCTATCTCTTTTATTAATGTTTGATTTATAACATCTTTTTATTCTCTATAAGGATTCTTCAAGGACTATTTTAATTTAATAGTTTACTATATATTTTGTATAAAATAACTAAATAGAAATATTCTTAGAAACTGGCTTTAAGCAAAAGAAAATATATCAATAGTTATTAAATCTGCTCACAATTTTCTTAATTTCCAAGTATTGTCTTGGCAATTAAAACTTAATATTTCTTTTTTAATTCCATAATAAAGATCTTGCTATTTTGTAAGTTTTTTATATGCCAAAAGTTCTATAAGCATAACTTTAATGAGTTGAAACAGGATAATTAATTTTTCTTCCTAATCTTATTTCTTGATTTAAATATCTAATTATAAAGGTTTAGCTTTCTAAAATTAAGTTATTATATGATCTCACAATTTACATTTAAACATGAATCAGATAATCAGTCTTTTCTTCTAGTTTAACTCTCATTTAACTTTGATTATTAAGTTAAGTGTAGAAATTTCAGATAAAAAACTTATATATTCCAGTTTATAATATTTTTATTGCTCTTATCATCTAACTATTTATTAACCTGTCTTTATTCCTTCTATATTTTATTTCTTTGATTAGATTTATATAAAAGAACTTTTACATTTATTTAAGAACATTCTTAATAGTCAAGTTATAAAATACTAATTTTGCTCGATATATATCCTAACATATTCTCTACTTAAAAACAAAGAAGCATAAATTAATAAATTTTAGTTATTTATAGTAATAATAGAGAAATACTAAATCTTAAAATAACTACCAGATTCAAATAATGGAAAAAAACCCGGGAATCTAAACCTTCAATTCTAACCTTAAAGATCAATCTTAAGTCTCAGTTAACTAACAAGAACCAATAATTCAAAAAAGATTAATCTACTCCTGTTAAGAATTGGGAAATACGGAATTTCCTAGCAAACTGAAAAAGATTGAGAAACCTCACAAGTAAGATATTATTTAGATTTATTCATTAAATGAGAAAATGAATACCGAAATATAGATCCTTAAGGCGGAAAGCTTGAATCTTCGGCTTCTTTTGTAAGATAGAAAAAAGGAAGATCAAGACTTGGTAAGTAAAGTTTAGTTTTAAATTGAAGCCTTAATTTCTTAATTTGAACTATTAGAAAAAAACCTAGAAGCAAATCAATAGAAAATTAAAGAAGAAATTCGATTACCAATCAAAAAAATCTAACGTCAAACAGATAAGAGGGAAATTGGAAAAATGTAAAAAGAATCAAAATTTTAATTCAAGCCCTTAATAAAGCGTTGCTTTTGTTGTCAAAAGGCTGGATATTTTTGGAGGTAATGCCCGAAGTGAAGAAGAGTCCTTGAGCACCACCGTAAAGTATTTGGAACATCGAGGAGGCTATATTGTAACTACTTTGGAGGTATTTACAGAAAGAAGCTGATATTAGATGATTCAAGTGTGACACTAATCAAACATGATCTTGGTAATTAATAGTAACAGAATAAATAGCTTTAAAAGGACAACAATGACTCTAGAATTTGTTTAGAGAAGCTGGAGAAAAATTCTTTGAGCTTATTGAAGAGAAAGAAGAATTATCTCAGTTTGAAATTGATTCAGATGAAGCCATGTACAGTTGAGTATTGAATATAAAAGCTTTTATTGTCTTTAATTTGAGGGAACATTTCCTCTAATTAAAGATGACTCTAACCCTTATAGTTAAAATGAATTAAAATAACTACCAATTTATTGGGTAATTATTTAATATAGCTAGTGAATCATTAGCTAATTAGATTAGTTATATTATCTAATTAATACATAAAGAAATTATTCATTAATATATTAGAAAGCTCTTTAAATACTTTTAAATAAGTTTAAATTAATATTTTATTTTTAATAATTGTTTCTTATTTTTATTTGGGACTTGCTTAGATTCAATTATTAATTTCCAAAGCTTCTAAACAAGTGTTATTGAACATAATTCATCGTACTTCAACCTAATTTATCTTAATTTATCTACTATAAGTTAATTTTCTTAATTTAATGTGACTTATGATGCTTATATATATTTAAAGCAACTTAAAAGATCCTAAAGCTAATTCATAAAGAGGTATCTATTTAGATTTAATATTTACTATTATAGTTTATTAAATTGTACAGGATATAATATAGCTGTATAAGCAGGTCTTTGTTTATGTTAGCTAATTTTCTGACATTAAGTTCATAGATTCATATAGTTTCATATAAGTCTAATTACCTAATGAAACTATGAATTGAAAGACTGACTCTTATTCTTGTCAAGCAAATTAAACTAAAATATTGCTAACATTAAAGCTTCCTAATTTATTTATTAGTTTGACTTTAATAAGTTTAATAATAAAGACTTGGATCTTGAGATTTATAAGCTGGGAATATATAATAAATCTAATAAAGCAAAGCTTTAAATAAGATTAACTAGTTTATTTAAGAAGTTAATTATATTAAATGTAAGACTTCATATTAACCTTTATAGATTTAAACTATCTCTCATTAAGCATCATATAACATATTGAAATATATGCTAAATCTTATATATTCATATAAATATTAATTCCAAGCTGCATTAACTTCTTTTAGCTAAATCAAAATAAATAAAGCAAGAAATAAAAGCTATTAAGCAGGATATCTTAATTAATTTAAATTAATTAAGCATATAACTAATATAGCTATTGCTTCTAAGATCTCTACTAAATCTTTATTATTATTACACTTTTTATTTATTTTTATAGGAATGTGCACCTTCTCAACTAAGCTAGTCAAACTTCAATAGTAACCTGGCATTAAACAAAGTATTAAATACACTCAATAAAAGGAATAATTTAGATCCTTTACCTTATTTGATTTTAACTTTTAAAATATTCCCAAAAAGTCTGAGACTAAGCAATAAAGCTATAAAATAGTGAATAAGCAAGTATTTAAAATCTTAGGAAATAAAGCCTATAAACAATTTTATCACAAGGATAATAAAAAATTGCTAAGAATATGAATTTTGAACATAATCTCTGAAAGATAAAAATGTGCTTGTCTGAAACTATCATGAGACAGGTTTGTAAAGAAAAATGTGGTTATAATTTACACATGCTTATATAGAGTTAAAGTTCAAATAATGAGGATTATATAATTATAGTTGAAAATAGGTTTTTAACTAAATTTAGATTATAAAGCATTATTAGTTAATAAAATTGAATAACTAATTATTAATTACAGTGTTAACACGTATAGCACTCTTTAAAATAATAAAATAAGCTTCATTTTTTAAGATACTTTTATATAGGATATTTTAATATTAAAGTATTTTAATGCTATTAGTAATTTGATAATATTTGAAGCTTTATTATTTAAGAGCTTAAAATATAAATTTAATAAAAGAGCTATTAATCTTTAATTAATTTAGCAAAAGCATTTTAATAAGAGAATAGACCTAGTAAATGGTATATCAGTATATCTAAACTTTATAAAGAAAGAAGTTTGATCCATAATTTAACTAAGAAAGTTATAGCTAGAAGATAAGGAAATTAAGTATAATAAAACTTATTAAATTTAAATTATTTAAGCTTAAAATTTGTATGCTTTATCTTGTATAGCCTATTAATAAAGTCTTAATTTGCTTAATTATAAAACTAAATCAAACATTCAACTAACTAAAGATAAATATAAATCTAAGCTATTTAAATATCTTAAAGAATAAATTTAATAATAATTCATGTAAATGGTGAAAATTTTAATATTCGTTGGTATGCCTAAGTTACTAGGTCATTAGTAGAGAAATTCCTTTCAGATCGATTGACCTTTGCGTAAATAGTTACCTCCTCTTGTTAACAAGTCCTTCTTTAATCCCTTTCCATAAGAGTTTTTCAAATGATGTAAATAATAAAAATATTTTTAAAGAATGTTAGAAGCAGGAAGAGATGGAGAAATGCTTTAAGGCAAGGAAAGTAAATAAGATAACAGATTCCCCTCACAAGAACAAGAAGCACTATGCTAAGAATATGTTTGCAGATTGTTACTCTAAAAAAAATAAAAGAAAACAAAATAGCATTTTGTAGTCATACAGAGAGAGGATTATTTGTAAAGAATATGTGTCTTTAGTGTTACATAAAATTATATAGAGGATCAAAGAAAGAAAATAGTATATCTTGATTATAACAAAAAATTCTCAATTGCATATGTTTTCATAGAAACATTAAAATTAATTTTTTAAATTATCTAAAATTATGAACCCACTAAATCTTAAAACTATTAACAGAATAATAGAAATTATTAAGATAGAAGCTATATTAATAATTATTGTATGATTTTTATATATTTATCTACACTAAACTATTTTTAAACCAATAAAATCATTATTAATTATAAATTGGTTACAAGGTTGATTTTATCTTTAGAAAAGATTTATATATTTTCTGATTTTTAAGTAAAATGAGGAATTAAAATAATTTGATATCAAAGGTATAAATTCTGCTATTATTTTAAAATAGAATAAATAAATTTTCTCTGAAAAGCTATAATTATTTTGTGCTATATAATAATTAGTAAATATAAATGAAATACTAGAGATTAAGAAATACTTTGGTTGAATCATATTACTTGTATATTATATAATCTACAGAGAAATTATTTTAATAATCTCAATTAAAAATATAAGAAAAGAAGAGCCAAAGAATCAAAGAAAGTTAATATTTGAATGAGTGCAAATCTTAAAAATTGTATATAAGCCTGATCTTTACTTATTTAATTAATAATTTATCCTATATTTTATATAATTCTTCATTCTTTGGATTTCATCTTATATATTAATAAAATTATTAGCTTAACTTATACATTTCTCTTAAAGCTTTATACATGCTCCTGTTTATTGTAACTAAAAAAGAAATAGTTTAAATTTAAATTTTATTTAATTAATTTAGATTGCTGAATGATTCATATGTTTATGTATTTTAATCTTAGAAATATAAAATATTTTATTAAGAAGCCAATGAAAGTATAATTAACTATTTAGAAGTTAAACTACCAAATATATTCATTCTTAACTAAAAATACTTAGCTTAAAATATTAAATTATCAAGTCATGCTAAGGTAAATAAGCCTTATACATATAAATTTTATTTAACCAATAATCTTGCAATCTTAAAGTTTGAAAGAAATAATTAAATTTAACTAACTTACATTAAAATAAATAAGTTTATTCCCTTTATATAACGTATAATCTAGTTATATTTAGCTTATCAGCTACTATATTTTTATTATTTTATATAAGTAGATTAGTCTTATACTAGTATCTTGTTAAATATCTCTATCTTTAATTTATAAATAGGAAAAGCATATATATTTACGTTAAGGGACTTTAAAAATTATGTTCGCTTGAGAAAATATACTTAGATATTAAGATACACAAATGAATAGTTGCTTTTAGCTATATGAAATATTTTAATTTTATGTAACTGATAATTAAATAAAATATTTCACTGTTAGAATTAGGGGCTGCTGTCAAAAAAATAAGAAAAGCTACCTAAAATTAAATTTGGTAATTGATTCCTCTTCTTTACATACCTTGCTATAATCTTGCTAGAATAATTTTTGGAAATCTAAAGAAAATATCTATTATATATTTTTAATTTTTATCAAAAGTTATGACGAAGATAAACTCTACAATTATCTTTTCTATTATAAAGTGAATTTTAATTATTTAGTAAAGGTAAGAGATTTTATTGTAATAATAACAAAAGATCTTTAAAAGTTCATAATTAAACTAATTATAATTCAAATATTTCAGCTTTAATTTCTTAACTTTAAATAATTTCTATATCTGTTATTATCTACTTACTC